>BMAV01012226.1:0-12480 GCA_019973955.1 Trichonephila inaurata madagascariensis | reverse complement strand
AAACTAAGTACCATTCCATTTTACTGCAGTGTTAGTATAAGAGTTCAACCCTTGCGCACACGTGTCTGTTGTTGATTGTCAGTACAGTGACACCTTTACTACTATATTTTGTTTCGTGTTAGTGAGTGTTGAAAATGTTTAAGACGATTGAAGATTCTACCAACAGTGAAGTGCGTTCCATAATCCGTTTTCTGAACTCAAAGAATAGTAAGCCAGTTGAAATTCCTAGTCACTTTGTAGAGGTTCATGGTAAAAATGAAATGAGTGATGGAATGGTTAGAAAGTGAATTCGATAACTCAATGATGGGCGCACCAATGCAAGTGATGAAGCACGGAGTCGGAGACCTTCTATTGTCATTGATGGTTTGATTGAAATAGTGAATGATGAAAACAGACGGTTCACAATATTGCTTTGTGATGAGTTTTTACAAAGAGCTGTTCAGCAATGATTCTCTTCACTATGGGCATCTTTCTTTGAAGTGGGTATAGAGTTTGTTTCTCGATATGACATATGTCTGAACAATGGTGGTAACTATGCAGAAAAATAGTTTTCGGCATGATTAGTTATTAAAATAAATTTTGTTTTGGAAAGAAGGTTTTTTACGTGAGTTTTTCCAAAACGGTACTTAATTCTCGGACACACGTCTCGTATGACTCAGACTATAACACAGCCAATGTTTTACAATTTACTTTCTCCGCAAACTCAATACACTTAACTGAAATACCAACTTTCATTTGCATGCATCAGGGTTCCCTTACAAAAAGAGGTTACCATCCATCTCTTCTGTCAAAGTTTCATCGTCATTTGAACTTAAACCACCTATTCCTTTAATAAATAGTGCTCCCACCACATCTAATACCTCGGCTGCATCTTCCTCATACACAGTATCATTGTTTACACCCTTACCAGCATGTCCAGTTCTTCAAACTACTATCACTACATCCAATAACATACCTTCTGCATCCCAGGAAGTAAAACAAACTTCAAAGTCCCGTAAAAAAAAACGTCCTCCTAAAAACACATCTACTAGTAAAAACCAAAAATAGAAATTAAGATGGCTCCTCATAAACCAAGAAAATCAGCGCCGGTGGAATACACAACGGATAAGGAAGATATGATTGTTTATGACATAGAAGAAGAGGTAGAATCAACTAAATCTATTATAAGATTATCGGGAGAATATTGGCGAAATGATGATTGGGAAATGTGGACAATATTAACAAAGTTTTTTAAATTTCAACGTGTGTGATGTACTAAATACTTGTCTGACTTGGTGGAGAAATACCCACCAAAATGTATTAATTTTAACTTTTAAAATTTTTTATGCTGTGAGATTTTACTATGTTTTAATCATAAAATGTTTTTATAAAACTCTTGACGAATTTTATACTTTGAATACTTAAAACGTTGTTTGGCACAGCTTAGCCACAAATGGCTCTTGCGCCATAAAACTTTACACTCACCCTTACAAAAAGAGTTTCCCAAATCAAACAATTTACGAAAAGAATTTCTCCTTGAGGATTAATAGAAAGACCCGAAAATGACACCTTGTAATTTCTTTAATGAATAAGGATAAAAATAAACCAAGGCTTCGAACCGGAACTGAACCAAAAACCGAAAACCAGAAAAAGTCGTTATTTTGGTCGAAACAAAAATCGGAACTGGACCGAAAAAAATATCGGTTTATTTTGGTTCAATATACCTTCAGTCATTTTGTTACTGAAAACAACTTATGAATATTTTCCAATTTAACGTAAATTACATAATTATATCATCATTACATGTACATTGCTTCTAGATTTCCTGTTTTAATGTTTACTGATACTTTTTTATTCAGTTTCGCTTGGAACTACTTGTAGAAGGCAGATTTATTTCAGTTATATGGACTAGAAGTATAGACTATTTTTTAAGAAAAATATCAGCCTTAATTATAATTTTCGCTTCTCAGCAAGCGATCATCCACGGATGTTTGCATAGACTGTTTAGATAGACAAACCAGAATCATAAACCTAGTAGTTAAATGTGACTTTGATAATGGACAACAATGCCAATGCTCGCTGCTCTCTGCTCACCGCTCGTATCTTAATGTTGGTTAATTGTATCATTTCACATAGTGTACCAATTCAAAAAAATATAATCCTCTAAATTTTGATAGAATTGCATTTTTTGTGTATGACAGAGTTAAATTTTTAATACAAATAAGAATATACATAAAATAAAATTATTCATTCGGAACTGAACCAAAAACCGTTATTTTTAGTGGAACAAAAACCACAGTTGAACCAGTATTCTTTTTTCAGTTGAACCAGAATGAAAAAAATTACGGTTCGAAGCCCTGAAATAAACACAGTTGGATAAAAAATAGCAGCCTATCTAGACACGAATTTAATTACTTTATTTAATGTATTAAAGTGATTAATATAGGTTACATTCTTCAAACTCGTAATCATTTAAGAACATTGGTGCTTCTAAATAGAAGTTATCCGAGTTTCAGTCAAAACATTACGAAGTTCAATTCATGTACAAAATGCAAACAAACGAAAAACAATAAAACACATCAAGCGAAACTATTTTATAAAATAGACTTAGAGTATCAAAATTATTTGATTATTTCTCATAACGGAATAAACAAATTACGAATATGCAGAAAATAAGATCACAAAATTTCAACAAATTTCTTTTACGATTTCCCCCAGAAAAAAATTACATTTGTGTAAAATGTTATCTGAATTACAGAAAAAAAAACTTCTTCAGAATAAGCCAAAATTCACTCTAGAAAACCGTGTTACCTTTAGCAAGGCCGAGAAGAATTTAAATTTATAACCACGCACTGCATGACAGTTTTCAATTTCCGGTTTTGCTTTTTTAAAAGTTATTTTCTTTCATGCGACGTCTATCGACTCTCTTTTTATAACCAGGCAACGTCTTTTGGAAACCTGATTGGATGAAAACTCGGAGAGTTTTTATGGAATTTGAAATAGCCTCGATAGAGATGTTAAATGCAACAACTTAGCAGCTCAACTCAATTCGGTTGACACGGACATGAAGGTAAAGAGTATATCGCAGTAAAATTGCAAGGATAGAGGTATCACGATACGAAGAGATTCTTATAATGGTTAATATATATAAATATGGAGAGTGTAATGTATTCAGAATTTTTTAGATTAAGTCCAATTTTATGTTGTACTTTGCAGCGAATTATTCTGTCATTTTTTCTTATTATTTTAAAATATTAACCCACTTACGACGAAGGCTTTACTTTAGAATTACTAATTGTTGTATTTAATTACACAAGGGGGGGCAAAAAACCCGGAACTTATTAATATTATTATTTAATTTGCACTCTTATTAAACTCTACATTAGTTCCCTTCAATGTACATGTGCTGCATTAGTTCCATTCAAAGCCATGTGCATTAATGCACTTGTCTCCACGCTTTTGCCATTGCTCAAACCAATTCTCGAACTCTTGAGGCAATTAGCATGTTTCTATGACTTCATCCACATCACTGAATCGCTCTTTTAATTCAGAATTATCTTCATCCGTGGAAACAAAATAAAAAGTTGAACGGATCCAGATAGGTTGAGTAGGGTTGAGGCGTTACAAACACAATGTTGTTGTTTGTTGGAAGCTGTTGGATTAACAAATATGCGTTAGATGTAGCATTATCGTGAACGTGCTCGATGATACGTTCGTCTTTATAGAAACTTAGTCAATGATCTTGCGGCGATCTTTATCAATTGCACGCTTGATTTTGGAGAGGAATGTCCTGGGAGAGGAACGTCTTCCATTAAACTGTTGCCAGATTTGAAGAGATAAACCACTCTTAGACCTGTGGTTTTACCAAGACATCATAATTAAAGGTTTGTAGAAGCATCTAAATGGTCTCGGTGGCAGTTTTCCTAAACTCATAGCAAACGTTCACACATACTCTTTGTTCTTTGTGGTTGGCTATCACACTAATCGTCAAAGGGTTGAAACAGGAACGCACATAATAGAGCACCACAAGGAATCCACTTAACTCAGACGGATGCCAGCAAATAACATTCTTGAGTGAGTGAATGAATATTAACGTCGCACTGTTCAGCTACACGAGGGCTTTTGGCGACGGACCACGTAATTTTGAACCATTGTTAACTGACGTGGACGACACCTGAGCTGGCACCCCCGTTCCTAACTACCATACCACACCAACGGGAGGACGTTTCAGCTCTCGACAGATTTAACGTGTATCACTGCCCTACACGGCGGGTCTTTAGTGGTACTGGGCTCGAATTCGTGACAAAACCAGCCACGATCCGATACCTATACCATTCCGCTACCACGGCCAAAACATTCTTGGGAGGCTCACAACTAACACCCACCTAACAGCACAACTCATAATTATGAAGCATGCGTGCACAACAATTGATTCCGGTTATTTTTGGGTTCTCCTCATAACCTTATCTGAATTTCTCCCACAGTATGTCAAAATAGAATGTATGGCAAATGTTAATACTTAAATAGAAACATTTAAGTAACTATAATAAAAAAGAATGTCAAATCAAATGGCCGGCCCCATTGGTAAAACACACACATTCGCTTTGTTATTATTTAACTTTATTATGAAATATTTCTTTTTTTTATTTCTAATGGCAGATTATGAACATTTACAGCATGTATAAATAAGAAGAAAAAAGCTGAAACAGAGTTCATTAATAAGCATATTACTAGCCTCCCAGTAACGCTCGGGTGAGTGAGTGAATATTAACTTCGCACTGTTCAGCTACACGAGGGCTTTTGGCGACGGACCACGTAATTTTGAACCATGGCCAAGTGACGTGGACAACACCTGAGCTGGCACCCCTCTCTCTCCTAACTACTACACCACATCAACAGGAAGACGTTTCAGCTCTCGACAGATTTAGCGTGCATCGCTGCCCTAAACGGCGGGTCTTTAGTGGTACTGGGCTCGAACTCATGACATGCCTGCCATGATCCGATACCTTGACCACTGGGCTACCGCAGCCCTCCAATAACGCTCGGAGAGAAACATCTTGTGCAGAGCAGGACAGTGTACAAGGAGCCAGTGAGCGGAGTCCATGACCTATCCAGAGCTGCACAGAGTGCATATCGGGGAGGGAACAAATTTGATTTAGAACAAATGGCTTAGCAGGCAGTTAATGTCCGGTGGCTAGGCGGAATTCAGCGACCGCTCTACGCTTTGGGCCATTGCGCAAATTCAGGGTAGCATTCCACCAAGACTTGTGGGAAACACGGTTGTACAGGTCTTCCTGAGACCGGGCTTTGATTGAGATTTTAATCAGATTTTTAATGCATTTCATAGGCAAAGGACGTGAAACTTTCTGCATCACAAGAACACCTTTTTTAGCCAGGAAGTTAGGTTTCTCGTTACCTGAAATTCCGCAGTGAGCAGGATCTATAGTTTTCTCAAGCGATGATAGGTTCTTAAGATCATGGTGACAAACCAATACGTCTTGTGTTATGGGATTGTTATCAGAAACAATAACCAACAGAGCAGCTCTGGATTCGCTGAGGATAAGAGCAACTGTAAATTTTTCCAAGTGGCACTACAGTTTTGACAGAGCTGTGTGAATCGCAGCAATCTCACCGTTAAAATTTATTGTGAAATATAATAATGTATTACTGCGTTTTCTCACACGTGTTACGTTATTTTTAAGTATAATTTTTGGGGCCACAATACATTATGTTTGAACAAATGAAAACAATGCCTGATAAAACTAAACATTCATCCAAGAAATTTACACATTGTTAAATATTTATCTTATAAATTTATTTTTATACTTCTAAGCAAACTAAATAAACAGTTACATACTGATATTTACTCTTTACTTTTAACGTTTAACAACCTCATGGTCCTATAAGGATTAATATGAATCCTAAAAGTCATATTTTCTTTTTTGACTAATTAGAAATGTTTTAACATAGAATACGTCCAATTCTGTCGTTGACTACAATAAAAACATATATTGAATATGATAATGCTCAGTTTTTGAATCTCTTCATTGTAACTTTATTCTTACTTTTTTGTTTCGATATATTTGTGTGCAACAGCTAAAATTTTCTTTTCCTTTCATATTTTGAAATATTTTTCATTTCTTGTTTAGCATTAAACATAGAAATATATATATTTCAGGCTTAGGTATGAAAATCTATTTTTACAGGGGTATTTTTTTATTTTATATTCGCCATTGGTGAGTTTTAATATTTTTAGTATTCTTCTAGCTTTAAATTCTTATCTTTAGTATTAAAGGAATCTTATTCCTTTTCTGTTTTCTTTTCCTTGCAGCTCAACGGTGTAGACAAATGCAGGATAATGTTAGGTAACCTTAAGGTTATGTTTAAACCTGCAAATTGAGTTCCTAAGGTTAAGAGTTGGCTATCATACTACCTAGGCTATCTTATATTTGATCTGTACTGTTTTGTCATACTAAAATAAACTCAGTGGCGCAACAGTCCATGAAGACCAAGGCCTACTGTACCCAACTCAGTTTTCGTAAACTTTGGCGCTGAGGTGCATGTGCAGGTCAGTCTGACGCGAAACCCCCAGTGTTTAGTTCCCAAGCAAACTTGGTACTCATTTATCGACCCACCGAAGAGACGTATTGAATACAATTCAGTATCTTGCAGGTTCATCTTAAGTTTTCGTTAGTCAATTTAATTCAGATGATATAATAACTTGAGTTTAAATTAACAAACAAACTTTAATAAGCTATAGATATTATTATTACCGATTGTTAATTGGTTCAGTGTTGGATATAGTGCCCCCCAGCCACTCTATTCAAAGGGTACATCACATCTAGTGAGTGTAAAAACTTTAATAAATACAAGGGTGGGGGAGGGATTTTACAATTTTCTGGCATGAATAATCATCGCCAAGGGACGATGAATTGGGGTTTTAACAGGATAAAAGGATGAGCCGACCATACCCAGACCGGAAATTGAGCCTTGGACCTGTGGCGTGGAAGCGCAATACACTACCATTCATCCCCACTGGGCTTCACTGTCTTTGCATATTTATATTTATTGTTTTGCTTTATTAGATTTTTGGCAGTTTGTAACAATAGGATCTCCATGAAATCTATAAACTCTAATTCGGGTTTTTTCCACCCAGTCAAATTGCCACTTTGAGCTAGAACAACTCAACGAAGTAAGTGGACGTCACTACAAAATAGCATATGAATAATCAGTGAGCAACACACAAATTTGTATCAATAGCAATGCAACCGCTCACAAACAAGACAAGTGACAAAAGCGTTCTTAATTCGTTTCGAAGATCTCAGTTTTTATATCTTCCTCAGTCGGAAACTTTTACAGTTGTACGATTTCCATTAATTAATATCGTGATTGTTCAGAATAAGGCAGTGCTTCTCAAAGTTTCAGTATTCGTGAACCAATATTCAATCATAAATTTCATCGCGCCCCTCTCATACAATAACAATGTGTTGAATTCAATAACGCTATCCTTTGATGCTAAAACTACGTTACGATTTTAACCTCTTAAGTGCGACAGACGTATATAAAAGTCTCACTCAGCCAAAGCGTTAATTTCCCCTGACGTATATATACGTCTGTCCAAAGTACGTTCTTTTCTGTGCACTGCTATCCGTAAAATTGTTCCGAAGACTTTGGAATGCAATAAAAGGTTCTTGACAATTTTTGTGAAGGGTTTACTTATTTCATATTATTATTTATTTTTTGCTTCTTTATTCCTCCCCCTTTAATACATCACATATGCGTGCCTTCGTGGAAAACGATTGGCATTGGTAAGCAAATCGCGTAACTTTTAAATTAGCAGTAAGGGATTTATTGTAAACCGTACAAAAATGATTAAGATAAGTGCTAATTTTTGTATATAATTTTATATATGACACACACACACACAATCCAATGGGGTCACTAGTAATTATTAAACTTGTTCTTAACTTAGTATTGTTAAATTAATTATAAAATACATTGTGTAGCACTGATACATTTATAAGTGTAATATATCAGTGTAAATGTGTATTTCATGCGCTCACAGTTTGAGAAACGCTAGAACAAGGGGATAATGCAATATTGCATTATCTTATTTTGAAGTGTGCAAATGAAACAGTTTTTGAGAAGATAAGTATGTGATTAAAAGGATATTTTCCGTTAGGCGGTAAAATAATTAAAACACGAAACGAATGAAAATAATTTTTTTAAATAATTAATAAAAAGTGCAAAATGAGGATCACTAGCAGTTCAGAAAAATGGAAGTAATTTAGCATTGAAGCAGCTTACCGTTAAAAATTAACTAGAGTTTTTGAATAATATAAATAGATTCCTTTTTATTGAATATAAGTTTTCTTAGAATTGCCTATTAACCTTTTAAAATCCAAATTTTGAAGAAAAGCTCTTCTTTTTGCATCTTAAACTGAATGAAGATTTTGAACGAGCATATCTGGGAAATACTAGAAATGACTCTCTGAAATGAAACTCGTTTGATAGATACTAGAGGCACATTTACTGTCTTGCCAGAGGACACTTCATATCAAAGAATTTTTTTTTTCTCTTTTTAAAGTTACTGAATCTAATAGACGTTTATCTTAAGCTGAATATAGAGTTTAATACCTCTATACTTTATACATTTTTTAAAATAGTGGCTTCTTCACATGATTTGCAGATAATGTTCGAGATTTAAAATCGTCTGCTAAAGAAAATTATTTTTTTTTAAAATAACAGTTTGATCAAATAATAATAATATATCTTTAAAATAGTACTATAAAATAGACTTTTATATAAATGGAACTTTTCAGAAAGAACGTAGCAAAAAATAATTTTGCAAAATTCAAAGCAAGGATAATTATTACGTTTATCTTTCGCTGAATATAGAGTTTAATACCTCTACACTCTATACATTTTTTAAAATAGTGGCTTCTTCATTTAATTTGCAGATAATTTTCGACACTTAAAATCGACTGCTGAAGAAAATTATTTTTTTTTAAAATAACAGTTTGATCAAATAATTAAAATATATCTTTAAAATAGTACTATAAAATAGACTTTTATATAAATGGAACTTTTCAGAAAGAACGTAGCAAAAAAATAATTTTGCAAAATTCAAAGCAAGGATAATTATTACGTTTATCTTTAGCTGAATATAGTTTATAATACCTCTACACTCTATACATTTTTTAAAATAGTGGCTTCTGCACTTGATTTGCAGATAATTTTCGACACTTAAAATCGTTTGCTGAAGAAAATTATTTTTTTTTAAAATAACAGTTTGATCAAATAATTAAAATATATCTTTAAAAGTACTATAGAATAGATTTTTATTTAAATGGAACTTTTCAGAAAGAACGTAGCAAAAAAATGATTTTGCAAAATTCAAAGCAAGGATAATTATTTATATGAAATGTTAGGGAATGTGATTTTGTGTAAAGGAAATTAAAAAAAAATGGACGTATTATATTTGATTAATGTATAATTTGCCACAGTTAAAATATAAGGACAGAAAAATTATTTGTAAGATAATACTGAAATATCGACATATAAAAGGTATAAACCAATTTTAGTTAAAAATAAGTTTGTGTATGAAAAGACATTTTCTCTTATAAAGAGTTCGAAAATGTGAAAAATATAAATATTTTAATTCTTATTTTTTATACTTGTTTTATTTTATACATGCTTCATTGAGTAACTTAAAAATGTAGATTTCCATCCGCTTGTAATTTTCATGTTTTGTGTTAAAACATGTGTGGAGTACTTAAAAAGACTTTTTTTTGTTTTATTCTAAGATTCAGAGGCCGAAAATTTATTTTCTGTAAAGTAGAATATGTGCATCTATTGATGTAATTATTATTTTTAAATTTGTATCTGTCCATAGATTGAGAAACATGCTAATTTTTAACTAAGATAATAATAAATTAATTGATATATTCATTTCGTTTTATATAAGTATATATACATATATTGGGTGTCCTGAAACTTTATGTCAGGTGAGCACAAGATGAGGGAAGGGGAAGTCATATCAGTTCTGGAAAAAAATAAGAAAAAATTCCGTATCACTTGGTTAAGAAATGACGCATATTTTTGTAAAGATCAAAAATTTACACTCTCCATCACATCATTAGTTACTGTGACCACAATTTTCCCAATTTTAAAGATATTTTTTCATTAATGATTTTATACATTAACCGTGCTTTTAATCAAGCACAAATCGAAGAAAAGCCTTTGCGGACGTAGTAAAAATTAACGTAGTTTGTGTCGAGGATTGAAAAAATGATGTCACCTAACTTGGACTCTACATTAAAAAAATATTACATACCACCCTAGGTAAGTTATTAAAAAATGACTCATTTAGTTAAGGTATACGACTACCCTAAAATCATGATTTTTTAGAAAAATTGACAATTTTATTATGATTTTAATTTATAGGCCATCTTATTAGCTTTATCAAAACACTAAGTTTTTTTATTTTCCATTCACTAAAACAACAACAACAACAAAAAAAAAAAAAAAAAAAAAAAGAGTTTATTAAAAGCGGATGCTGTAACTTTACATAAGGTGTCAAACTTTAAAATGCGCTTTACTCGAAATGTGTTTTTTTCGAAAAGCTCAAATGCGGACAGAGTTTGTTCAAAAATTTTTTAAAATAATTTGCTGAATTTCTTTGTGTACGTTTTGTATAACAGTAAAAATGTTTTAAACTTCAGATTTATCAATCACTGTTTTATTACAAAATTTACATTTCTTTATGTGAATATAATCACTGTTTTCTTAAGCAATTTCAAAAAATAACTAAGATAAAGTGCTCTAGTTTTTGAAAAAATTAAAATATCTCTTATCCTGAAGGTCATTTCAAAAAGGAATAGCAAAGTAATACATCAGAATTGAAAATCATACAGAGAATACATCAAAATCATACATCAGAATTTCTTTGCTATTTGTACAGAGTGGGCCCCGTTTTTGTAATTGTTTGCCAATTTTTACCCATTTTTTTCACATTTTAGTAGCAATAATTTATTTTTCCTCTTCTTATTTTTAACCTTTTTTTTCTTAAAATATACTAAATAAATCTAAAAACTACAAAAAAAAAATCTCCCCCTCTCTCTTTTTTTTTTTTTTAAAAAAAGTCGCAAGTAGTTGGATACCTTAAGATTCCAAAATGGTAGCACTTATATATATCCAAACAATTTTCCATTTTTCCTAGAAACATATTTATTTTAAAAGTAAATACCAAAACCCACTTTTTTTGCACTCAAAGATTCTGAGAAATGGAACCCCGAGAACGATGGCCAGTAAAAAAACAAAGCAATAAAGCTATATAAAGCTATTATGTAATTTTGTAAATGAGACAGATAGTGACATCGATGCCTACATCGATGCCATCCGAATTACCATAAAAATTGCCAACAACAATAATAAAACTTTGGTCATCAATATAAACTCATGAAGAATTTATTATATATACTTGATCTTACGATTTTCTAAAGAATGGTCGAGTAACCTGTAAAGGGAAAATATAAAAGCATGTATTATAACTGTGACCTTAAAGCCTTTCGGGGGTGAAAGCTTTTAAAAGACAATTCTCTTGTCTTTTGCTTAAACAGCAGACAATAATCCAGCTTAGAAAATAATAATTAATTGAAAACTTCAGTGAAAAGCTTCACCATTTTAGGTGAAAAAACAATAAAGTCAATAGTTTTTAAAAAACATAATCAGCCATGCTTACTATAGGTAAATTGCTTTTCTGTCAAATGCAAATTTGTATGTTTTAACGGGAATGTAGAAGATTTTGACAACGACCGTCTTTTAAAAGGTGCTCTTAGGCCGATTTTTAGCAGTTATTTAGATAAAACTCCTAATAAATTCAAATTTCAATGTACATATATTTTACATTTTAATCATTTGTTATTTTCTGTTTTGAGCCCCTCCATCCGGGTTAGCGGGTTAGTGACGCTGACTGCCTGCGATGGACCTGGTTTCAATTACGAAGATGGCATCATGTTTGTAATTGTATAGTACACTTTGTGGCAAGGGGGCACTCTAAATAGCCATCGACAAGTCCTCTCATTGAGTTGGTGAAAAGGAAGGGCTTGGAGGCTACAGATGACCTTCAGGGGTGTTTCCCTCAAATTTAGGGTGGAACCGGAGCTAAATCGTGCTGTTACCTGTATGGTACTCAAAGCTACGGCTGACAGACGTACATCTTAGACTAACACTTCTTAAACTTTGAAGACTTGCGACCCAATTTTTCAATCATACTCCCCTCCATACAATAGACGTATATATACGTCTGGGGAAATCACTTTGCTGGAACGTTTATATAAAACGAGGGTGGGGTGCTTACGAGGTTAAAAACGTATCTAGTCGTAGCGTCAGGGAAAAGTATTATTGAATTCAGTACATTGTTATTGTATGAGGGGGGGATGAAAAATTTTGATAGAATATTGGGTCGTGAATATTGAAAGGCCTGTAGTACACTCTGCA
>BMAV01012225.1:0-87424 GCA_019973955.1 Trichonephila inaurata madagascariensis | reverse complement strand
TGACCTTGGGACACGGGGGTGCAAAGGAAATTGTCGGGTGGTCTTTGACGGCGAAACCCCAGTATTTAGTTCAATACAAACTTGTTTTCTCATTTATTGACCTTTTGGAAGAAAATGAAAGGACGGTGACTTTGCCCTTTTCCCCGGGGGTCTTAGCCCTGCCTTTGGGTGGTTGGGTCGTTACCATTCAGCCACTTTTTTACATCTTTTCCTTGAATTTTTTGTTTGTTTGCATTATTTTGTGTTCCCTTTGGGAGAAATGTTAACGCGTCACACACACACACACACACACACACACACACACACACACACACACACACACACACCACACACACACACACACACACACACACACACACACACACACACACACACACACACACACACACACACACACACACACACACACACACACACACACACACACAATGTTTACATGCATTTTATTATTTTTTAAATAAAAATACTTTCGTTTATAAATAATTGTGCATGGATATTTTCTGTTTATTTTTCTGTTCAATAATGCCTGTTTATTTATTAGAAATATTAGTAAAGAAAGGTATAACAAAGGTAATTAAATTTAGTAAAAATAGAGCTACTGCAAAATTTTAGAACGAATTTTTGATTTTTAATCAGCAATTTTATAAAAAACATTTTTTAAAAGGATGAATTATTACCATTGGCGCTGTGTGTGAATTTTTCTTTCCTACGGCGAAAAAATTTTTTGGAAATTTAAACCCAATCTTTTTTTAAATTTATATGGAATGAATCTGGCAAAAAGATTTGGATAACTTTTTATTACTTTTAACATAGAAATATAATTTTGTTTTCCGTTTATATTTAGGGAAAAACGGTAAATAATTCATTTATTATTATATTACAGCACCAATTAAGAAGAAAGATTCAGTACTTAAATAAAGGGAAAAAATGGTAAATAAATTTATTTGTAATTGTATCACTGCCCTTAAAAAGGGGGGAAACATTGAGTGCTTTCATAGATATTTACTCTGGAAAAATATCTGGGAAATGTTTCTTCGGATTTCTCTTTTCCCCCGGCCAAAATAATTATACCCCTCCTTTTTAAATTTAATTCCGTATGGGATAAACATCACACAGTTTATCTTCCTGCCCCAAATTCAGTGGAAGGAGATTTTGAAATCCAAAAATAAATGGGTCCCCTGCGTTACGCCAAACCACTTCCCCTTTTTGTCTTGTTGAATTTCACCTCTGTATGAGAGTCAGAAGAAAGATGGCTGGCTATAGAGATTTTTTAAGAATGTTTGAAGTAAGTGTCTTAAAATATTTTCCGTTGAATTTTGTTATTTAATAGCTTTTTCTCTAAAAGTTCTTAGTTAGAAAAACAGCATTTAATGCATTTGAGCTGAAAAATTGATTTATTTGAAAGGAAGTTATTTTTTGAGTTTTGTGGGTTTGACGAAAGTGCTTTATAGTGTGTCGATTAAAATATCAATTATAAAATGATTTTAAAATATTTAAACATCAGATTAATAATATTCGAGTCCACAAATTAGATAAGGACTAATTATTTAAGTTTATAATTTGTAAACATTACGCTTCTCATTTGTGTGATGAAATTTAATAAGGTATTCGCACTACTTTTTGGAACCGTGGTTTTGAAACGCATATGAATGAATAATTTTTTCCGAATTTAGTGACATCTGAATTAAATATATATATATAATTTTTTTAAGAATGTTATAACAGAAAAAATGTTTAAACGCATTTTGGCTAAGAAATAAGGAAAGAAGGATATATTTTTTAAAACTCCCCTTTTTATGAAAAAGGCTTCTATAAAAAGAATATTTACCCTACATCAAGCAAAAAATTCGTAGAGACTTGAGCAAAAATTTTGAATTATATAATTTTTGAAGTGGATTTATTATTATTTTAAATATATCACTACAGAAAATTTTAACGAAAAACACCAGTTAATATTTCATTGATAGTACCTCAGTAAAAAAATATGAATTTTCAAAAAACTAGCTAAAGTTCTGTATAAGAAGTCTTAGCTATATATAGGCAAAATTATCATTATAGAAGCATTATTCATAAAAGGGGAGTGTTTTGAAAATATGTCATCCTTTCCTCAATTTTAACCAAAAATTGCATTTAAATAATTTTTATAATAATATTCTTTAAAAAAATTTTTTACGTATATTTAATTCATGACATTAAATATCGAAAACATTATTCATTCATATCTTTAAATCACGGTTCAAAAAATCCCGGGTACCTTAAGGTATCACTACGTTTGGAACCTTTACTTTAAAAGGCATAAATGGATAATTTTCGGGTATTTAGTGTCACTTAGATTGAATACATGTATAAAATTGTTTTAAGGACATTTTGATAAAAAAAAAAAAAAATTTTTAATACAATATTTCGGCTAAAAATTAGCTTAAAAATAACCTTTTTTCAAAATGTTCTACTTTTGTGAAAAATGCTTCTATTTTCTATGTATTTTACTTATAATATATAAGCTCAGACCTCTAATACAGGAAACAACCAACTATGATTTTTGAAAAATTCACGGCCTTTCAAGTTACAACCATTTTGAAATAATTATCAGCGTTTTCTTAAAATTTCTCCTCTCTATTGTCGTAAAACCTGGATAAACCACTTCTGAATTTATATATTTCAAAATTCTAGTTGAGCCTCTGTGCAAAAGGTCACAGGAGCTATACAGGCAAATATATTTATAATGGAAGCATTTTTTCACAAAAAGGAAATATATTTGAAAATGGGTCATTCTATGTTCATTTTTGTCAAAATATTATTAACCCAAATAATTTTTATTGTAATAGCGTATTAAACAATTTTATATACATTTCTAATCTAAGTGACATAAAATAATAAATATTATCCATTTATAACTTTAACTAAATCACACGCTGAACGTAGTCGGATCACCCTTCAACCAACTCAACTATTTTGAGGCCCATATAAATTCACATGAGTTTTTAATTTCCTATAAGCATCACAAAGAAGAGCTCGGGGGAGGTATGACTGCTTTATCCGTATTCCATCACAATTTTAATTATATGTAATAACTCATTATAAACGTAACTTCAAATGATTTAAATCGAAATACAATTCAAATTGAGAGGTGCAAGCAACTGAAACAATGTAATCATAACTTTTTTACAAAATGAACTTGCTTTTGATACTTAAATGGTTTGAATAAATACGTTCTCTATCTTCTATAATGGCGAATAAAGATGGAAATTTTAAACTATGTAATTTACATAATGCATATCTAATAAAGATAGTAAGGTAAGTATATAAGCATGAATGATGCGTATTTTGTGTGGTCCTCTGTGGTTTGGCCTCCTCCAATTACTGCGCTTTGGATCCTCCCCTGATTCTATCTTATTGAATGATTGATGACAAGAGAAAGTGTTCCGGGAAAACGTAAGTTCTTGCGTGACACAACCACTGATTTTGTATATAAACATTATACTAGACATGTTTTTCACACTGGGGTATATAACTGTCTTGGTAGCTCAAACACGGGAACAAGTGTTTATGAATTTACGACAGGGTCGGACAGAAAAATACGAGCACGATGAAAAGAACCTATTACAACCACGACAAAGTTTCTTTCAACGGAAAAAGAGATAAAACTTGCTCACCAATAAAAAAGCATGTACATTATCTTTACCATTTTTTTAATAATTATCGTGTGCTTTACTTTGATGTATTTATTTAATAATAATATCTTGATTAATGTAATTGATAATTTTTATATACAATTGTCTTTTTTATTAGGTTTGACAAATTTCTAAAGTTCATAAAATATAAGTCAGTGGCGCACACAGGATTTTTTCAAGGGGGGCTCCAGGGTCAAAAGTTCACCATTCTCGTATCACGCTCTAATAAGCCACCCAACATATTTTTTGATTTTTCGATTTCCAGGAACAAAAAACAGCAAACAATTAATTATTGTATAAGTAATTATCACTAATTAACAAAATTAGTTATTAAATAAATAATTATTATTAATTGATAAAATTAATTATTAAATAAGTAAGTATCATTAATTAATAAAAATAATTATTAAATATGTAAGCATCATTAATTAATAAACAATAATCATTAATTAATAAATGATAATCATTAATTAATAAATGATAATCATTAATTAATAAATGATAATCATTAATAAATAAATACCATTACTTAATTAATAATTATCATTAATTGATAAAAATAATTGCTCAACTAATACTTATTATTAATTAGTTAATGATTATCATTAATTAATGACATTAATTGTTTAATAAATACTGATCATTAATTAATAAAATTAATTATTTAATAAATACTTATCATTAATTCATATTATTATCATTAATTAATAATGAAACAACCATCATTAATAGATTAATTATTGAATATATTTATATTCATTAATAAAAGTAATTATTGAATATTAAGCAAATACTGGTATTTTACGTACTATATACATGGGATTATAATCAATCGAAAAAATTAAAGGAAGAGGAGAGGATGGACCCGAAGACCCATTATTTCCCCGCTGTATTGCACCTGCTGAAAAAACATGTCATTTATTATTCATCAGCATACAGTAGCGCCAACGAAAATATGGGATCCCCTCCACTCCTGCAAAAGTCAGGCTTTTGGGGCTAATGGATCTTTCACAAGGTGCCAAGCCATCACATAATATGGGCTTTGGGTCCTTTAGAATCCTGAGCTCCCGCGTAATGCGGGGTTTTGCGGGGGTTGACGTTACGCCACTGATGATGTTAAGTACATTGATTAAATTGCTTAAGGTGCATTACTTAAGGTGGTTGCTTATTTCATGGTACGATTTATATAACAATCTTTGATTTAATAGATTTAAAATTTTTTTCGTTTGTTCCTATGCTTATGTATCATGTAAAACAGTTTTTGTGCTAAAAAAACACAAAAAGTTAACCTTTTAATTTCTTAAGGAAAAATTTCAAAATTCATTCAGTGATTTTAAAATAACACTCCTCCTTAACTAGTTGACGTACCTAGAAATAGAAATTTGATTTCATTATAATCGAACAATATCTAACTTTCGAATTGGTATAGGTTTTTGAAATAAGCCCGATTGAGTTTGCTAAAATATTTTTTTCCTGAATGTATTGAAAATTCCTCGAAAATAGGTAAAATTCCTAAATTCAGCTATTAATAATTATTGCTTTGATTAAATATACACCAGTTTTTTGTTACGTGTATAAAATAGCGCAATCGTTAAGAAAAGCATTAAAGCATTTTGCACAATATAAAAAAAAACTATAGCATATATAAAGAAAAATGAAGAAAAATTTGTGATTTTTACTTTCTGACGTAACGTTTAAAGTTTATTTGCCATTGGGATGTGAACAAAAACAACGAAAATAATAGTTATCATAATTCTAGGTTTTTGTTTAACTTAGAGCTTTCAAATTTTTTGTGAGTTATAGAAGAGATATACTAAGAATAAGGTATTTTAGGCCAAAAAATTAATTTGATTTTGGAATAACTTGTGTTCATTGAATTATGTTGATAGCAACTATATGCTTTGCCAAATTTGGCTTTCAAGGGCAATATCAGGAAACAATTTTAAACGATAGCTATGTTTTAAATAATAGAAAAATTTACTCACGCACTTTTTCTTTCTCTTATCGCACAGAAAATATAATTTACCTCTTTGAACCTAAGTATTTTTTTTTTTGTACTTACTGAAATATTTTCTTTTATATTAGTTTTTCAATTGTACTGATTTGCTCTCTTTTCCAAATAAATATCCTGAAAGTTTAATTTCAGCGGTAGATTAATAATACCGTGAATTTAAATGTACATTTTTTTATTTACAATTAAATTATTCAGATACCGGAGTTTTATTCTTGTAACTTTCCTTTAGGTCATATTAGAAAAGTTTTAGAATTAGTTAAAAATTATTTAAAAGTTGCATAATTTAAAAAATAAAAAATAATCAGAGATGAATAGAAAGAGCATTGCAATTTTAATTTTTCTCATTCTTTTCAATTTTTATCATCAGAAACACAACTGAATCTGTTTAATTTCTTTTCAATTTCTTTCCCTTATTCTTCTTATTTACTCTATAGGAATGAATCGAAAGCTTGCTCTTAAATATCAGTTTTATCCATTTTATTTCATTCTCATTTGTCATTCAAATCTAATTTACCCATTTTGTTAAAACAAAACAAAGAGCATATTTCAATTATTTTCATCCCCTAATGCTCTGGCAGCTCGTAAAAAAAATCAGAACCAGTAAATGAACGTAAAATCTCCAAGTTGATAGAGTCATGCTTTCTGTCTAATATTTTTCTTAAAATTACCAAGGCAAATGTAACTACATGTCATTCCTAAATCTTAACTGCTTCTTTCCTTTGTCTGATGAGGAATAAATGATGATAACCATACTGGCCGTCTTACAGAACTGGTGATTAACACAAGACTGATCATCATGAACTTGCTAGTGATCAACGATGCTGTGTTTCTACCGGTCACACGAGCGATCCTCCCCAACCACCATTCATTCCCTTTAAAATGGAGTTCTCAGTGACAAACAATGACTCCTGCTTTCTGTAATATCCATATCGGTGGAGGGCATGGGGAGGAGGTAACCAGCTTAAATTGCTCTTAATCGTAGTATTTTACTAATCAGCTTTTACTGAATTTCATATGGGGGTGGTTTTGCACGTCTCAGCGAGAGTCTGACAGCATATTTTGTCCTAAATTCCGTTTTTGTTGTTTCTTCAGCGGATACCAAGTTCATCACTTATAATAGCCATGGAATGCATAACCGCTGTTTTTCTTTTTTTGATATTTGTTGATGTGATTCCAGATGGGTAGGAAAATCAATCTTAATATTTCATTTTTGGTTTTGTGATAGTGCGTGGAGGTTGAGATTGATTTGGCAATTCGATTAATTCAAAGTTGTATCTTGTATCTTTTAATATCAGTACCATCTAAAATATGTTCTCTAAAAAAATCGGAACTTAACTTTTTGCTGACAAGTTTGAAATAATACGAAACATAAAATAAAAATGTAATCTTCCCAGTTCTTATATTTGTAACCCCAACGGCTGTGTTTTTTTAAGAAAAAGCTTTTAAGCGAACTTCCAATTTATAACTCGCAAATTATTTGTCATCCAGCTCTCTAGAAATTTGGAATATCAGCTTGCTCAAAATGCAAAATCTATTGTACTTTTGTTTTAGTTAAAAATAATATTTTATCGTACACCCATATCAACCGATACGGATGTATATTGTGAATAAATTTGTTTTCCATTTCTTTTTTCATAACAAATATATATAATGAATCGTATTTTCCCCAAGACAATTTTTATACCCCAATAATTATTTCACAAAATCGAGAATTTTGCTTCGATATTTTAAAAAATGTTTATACTTTAACTTTAGTTAACTGTTGATGTATGTTATAGCTCCATATCGAAATACTATTAATTTCTTTTAAGAGTTTAGCGCAATAAAATTTGTACCGATTTTGATGATTTATTTCTGTATTTAAATTACTGTAAGTTTCTATATTCCAAATAAATTTCGAATAGTTTACAGTACGCAGACCTTTAATTACAGGTAATTAAAGGTGTAGCTAAATTCTGAATAGATAAAACCTATAGCACCGATAATATTAAAAAATATAATTTATGAATGATTATATGCATTTCTTATTTATAGTTTTTATTCAATCCTATTTAGAAAAACCTCAAATTTTACTCGAATTTTTTTATACAGAAAGGATTGAGTTCATTTTAAGCAAAAAGTGTGGGGGGACTTTTGCTTTCGGGGTAAAAGTGAACTGAAAGTATTAATTCGAGAGCAATTCATAAATTAGATAAAATTTAAGAAATTTAAACACTATACAATACTACTTTTCTGCTATACTTTTAATAGTAATAATAATTTTTTGTTAAGTATTCCAGCAAAAAGTACCTAAGACGTATAAATTCACTATGACTAACACATCAATGTTTAGGATACGTTGTTCCTAATGCCTTTTTCTTTGGGAGGCTTCTTTAAGCATTTTCCAGTATATTAATGCTGGGTGAATGCGCTAATCTCATCTCCCCCGCGCTGATTAAATGTACACAAGTAAAATGTAAATTATGCGTGTAGTAGGGAAATTACTTAATTATTCGTAGGATTCGGAAATGTGCTTTTTACTAAATATCTGTCGTTTTCTATTTATTATAGTATATCTCAAACATTCGGGCATTTTCTGAAAAATTTTGCTTCATTGAGTTGAGCTAAGAGCCATCCACTAAATGCATTTAATTCTTTCAGTGCGGAACATAGTACCATCTTTGCACTATATACTCTGAATTGCTTTGACTTAGCACAAAACGAGTAAACACCATGCCAGTCATTGAATAAGGGTAACGACCGATAGTTAATTTTGCACAAGCTTTATCTTAAACAAGATTAATCTAAAACTTCGTATGAATTGTGTTTACATTACCACTGGAAAAATATCTTTAACCTTAAGACTTTGTTGGAACTTTTATCTATCAACCTGTTAACGCTGCTGAAGGCCATAGTTTATTATCTTTAAGATTTTCTTCAATTCTAACTTTGATTGATGTTTTGGTTAAGCCATTTTGTTTTTAAATATTGTCTATATTTTGATATTGAGAAATCAAAGTGTTTAAAATATTGTGAATAAATTTGTCTTAGATGCTAGAACTAAATATAAAAAATGAGTTCAGCTAATTCAAAACTTTTTAAATTTGAAATCTTTTATTATTATTGTGCCTTTTTTGTAGTTCTCTTAAAATTGAGATAATGTGTTAATATATATCCATAAAAATACTTTGCTGAAGTTTAACCCTGTATAAAATAATTTTAATTTTATATAAGTGTTGTTTTGTAAGACTCAATGAATTAAATTTAACTTTAAAAAGAATAGAAAGTTTGTCCAAAAAAGTATATATATAGATGAATACGGTATTCAAATGAAGAATCACATATAAACGGACTATATATAAAACTACAGAAATAAAATACTAGAATAAGCGATAAATGTACCCAACTCATTTAAGGTACTTGTTGAGCATATTACTCAATGAACTTTTATCATCAGAGAAAACAAGACAATATATAAGCGCACACATGAAGCAAACAGTAATCTTAGTACATTATTTTGGGAATTAAATTACTCTATTTTAACAGCATAAAGATTGGTTAATTGTACTTAACACAACTACTAAAAGTGTCAAGAAATGAATATTTATTACTGTGAAAATTAACTTAAGAAATTTATTTCCGAACGAACTATAATGTCGCCTCAAACCAAATCGTTTTCAGCATGAGACTATTCGTATTTGCCGAACAGTATTTGCAACTGGGGTTTGATTATTCCGATTCAAAACATATCTTAACTCTTTTCACAACTTTAATACTTTTTGTTACAAATAATATGAAAAATATTAACTTCTTAATCATTATACTCTGTGGGTGGTACACAATTAAAATAGATCAATTTCTAAATTTACATGTATCTCTGCTTTTATTTAAAACCTTAACCAGGTTTAATGTTTACTAACTGTTTTTTTCACTCAGAGTTTAATATATTTATGGAAGATATATAATGTATTTAAATTTGTCTGATATAATAAGTGTCTGACGATATAACCTCTAAAATTTCTTAAATAACGTTGTATTGAGAATATATTAATTCAAATATTGTGTACAGCAGAAGAAATGACAATAATTTACCGGCAGATAACGTAAGATAAATTAATTTTTGATAAGAGCCAGGAAGTATAGTATGTTTATTTTAAACTAGAAGGAACTTAAAATTAATTCCAAAATTATTTATTACGGCTTTTGACATTTGACCGAATCGTAATTTTCTCTCTTTTTTGCCAATACGTTAATTTACCCTAAATAATACTATCTGTACACCATTAGTTTTAATACAATCTACATTGATTCATTTTCGTGGAGATCTTAATAAAATAAATTGTTTTGTTAATACACACAATTAATACTGTCAGCTTTTCAGTAAAATGCAAATGCGTATACATCTGTTTGATTCAAGTTGGCAAAATTCAGAAATTTAATTATGTTGGTCAAGAATGTGTAGGTAAATCTTTTACTCTTTTTGAACTGATATATTATTTAAATGGAACGATGTAGTTGAATATTTGTACTGAATAAAGACAATAGACATCTTGAATTTCGAATTATCATTCTTCAAATTACATGATCTTAATACCTTTTATTTTTTGTTGCATATTTGATATATAAACAAAACTTTACATTTACAATTATTCGCCAAAACGTAATCTCCATCGTCACAAACAAGACAATTTAGAAGAGTTGCATTTTATTCGCATGATGAACAAGATCCAGCGTTATCGTCAACCCGACAGACATTAACACTCGAAAACAAACCCCATAATCTGCATCCTAACCAGCTAATCTGCTCACATGCATACACTCATGTTCTACCTGCAATTAAAAGCACTCCACGAGTAGTTGAAGCAAACTTAACTCTCGCTCTATAGTGCATTTTTATAATCTCTATTCTGATGATGTGTTTTGTGACACTGCTGGAAACTTGCTGAAATAATGACTTGATTCCTGCTATTTACTAATTGGACTCGTTCATCCGAAAAGGAGGAATAAATAAGTGGCTCTGAGGACGCTGTGATGTAAAGTCTTTAAAGAAAGGTTTCGAACTTTAGCACTTTGCTTCTGTTTACGCTCCTGATTGGCCGTCCCCGGTTGAGCTTTGAGGCACCTGCTATCGTTACATGGCCGAGGTTTCTTCGGTCTCAACTTAGCTTTTCAACTCAGCGGATCAGTGAGTTCTCTGTGGCATCCACACGACACGTGGTTGAAGGAGAGTGGGGAGGTTTGATGGACTGGGACTCATCGCACTTATATTCTATAGTTTTCTACTTTTTTTTTCTCACCCACCTGTCAGACTCAAAAGCAGCAATTTTAGTAGAATTGTGTGTCAGTAGTGATTAATTTTTATTATTTACATAAATTATTACTTCTCTTTCAAGCTTCGTTTATTCTCTCTTTTCTATTCACTTTTTTCTACTCGTAACATAAATATAGTGCTTTACACTTTCTTCTAGACCCTTTAAATGGAGGATTAGTTTTTTATTAGTGTATTAGTATAATATGAATTTATTAATTTAGTGTGTATTTCATATTTTAATTGTTTACGAAGCAATTAGAAAAAAAGCGTAGGATGTTTGATAGAATTTTTTAATATTTTTAATTTTTTCAGACATCTAATACGGAATTAAGGATTCATTATACGGATAATTAATTTTCCTCTATGAACTGTTTTTAAAAAAGAGAATGTCTTTAATTAATTTTTTATGGTTTTAACTTTAAACAGCACTAGAGTTTTAGACATCTCAACATTTTGTGGCCACCTGCAGTGCGCAATATTGATTATTAATATTAAAATCGTGTGTTAGTTCAAATGAGTACTTTTATTTTATGTATTGACGATGTTTTAATATTACTCATTGTTTACTACAAATCCACAATTAAAACAAATATACTTACTAACTGTTTCTGGTTTTAGAATATGTATGAGAAAATAGTTAGTAGTATTTCTATATTTAATTTAAAAATTTATTAAAATGACTAATTGAAAGAAGAAATATTTCATTCTTATGAAACTATTACTAGAAATATCTATTTTCTAACATTAAATTGAAAATTTTCATTACTAAAGTATTACTGATTGAAAACTTATCAATGATGTCAATCATTAGAGGAATGTGACTGTGTTAGGTTTCAGCTTTCAGTGCTTAGTTTAAAATTAAACTGATATTTTGAAAAAAGGATCTCATGGTCTTAAAGTTTTTGATTTCCGGAGAGTTTATTTTTAAAATATATTTCTTGTTTTTATGAATTTATGGGATTTCAACTTAGGTGTTCTGTGGCTTTATCATTCATTGTGATGTATATAATGGGTATACTATAATACAGGCTTCATTTCGATATTTCAAATTAAAAGAATTGACACTTGTTTGTTTTGACACAGTGACATCTGTCTTTTTAGAAAATGCACTCATCTACATTGATAATAATAGATGGAGAAACAAATGAATAGGAAGATAATTTTTTTGCTCAATTTATTTTTTTGTTCTTAGTTCTATTAGTCTATTATTATTTTAGCTTTTGTATGTATTATTTTATGTTATTCACAGCTTAAAATACCGGCATTGCTTTGAATCTAAAACATATCCGATTCTAAACCGAACTCCAAATTCTCAACGAGTTTTTGTGAAAATGAAAAATAGTGCAATATGGTTTTATCGATATCCAATATTATCAAATAAATTTAAAATGAGAACTAATAAGAAAGTAAATAGTAATTATTTTACAGTATTATAAACTTTTAAATACGTAATTATAAACCTGTTAATTGCTCAATCAATGGATTTTTCAACTTCGATTCACAGGCCCGCATCCGATTTTCAGTAGCATTAACATTGGAAAAAAATTGCGACTTACTTAAATTAGGGCACTTTTATCTAGTTTAAAATGGTTACGTGTTGAAATTTCTCAAAGAGTAAATGAAATTGCTAATATTTTACTTTCATATTTTTTCTTTTATACTGGCTTTATTATTCCCCATTTTTCTGTTCTACTATTTTACATTTTTCTGTTTTATTATTTTATTTTTCGTATTATATTATTAAGATCGCATAGTAAAAATTACCAGGTAAATTCTTGTATTGTAGTCCAGAGTTTAATAAGGTTTGATATGCATGCTGTCACTATGATGAAAATCCCATTACTTACAAGCCATATTTTGAGCTTTGTGATTGAGAAATATTATTCGTGATCTTTCTGTTTATACTAGTGATTATATCTTTTTATTTTTGATAGAACTGTAATTAAAGTACTGGAAAAATACATCTTTACTCAGAGGCAACTTGACTGTTATTAATGTATTTTCCTTTTTGCATTCAAGAAACCGGAATTTTTATTAGTTACATAGATGATGTGTAAAATAATGATGCTTTTAGAAGACTTATATTATATACTTTTTTTAAATTAATGTTCTAAATGAAATGTAATTTATGCTTTGGAATAGAGTATTAAATTCTTTTGGTACATTTTTAAAAATTCATTCTTTTTAAGTTAAAGTAATTTTAAAAAATGTAATTTATATATCTTGTTTTGTGGAACACAAGAAGTAAGATTTACTTTTTCCCTAAACGCATTATTTTTGAATTTTCTTTTAGGCTACGCAGTATCCTGAAAATTTCATTTTACAGAAAAAATTTTTTGCATTTTCTGATGATCCAAATCATTGAGAAACTTGCCACGACATTTCCATATCTGTTAGCAAATTAGTTTTAGATTTAAAGTTTTTATGAGCTATGGTTTTGGTTTCGTTTCATTTTAAAGCATTTTCCTGTCTTAAATTAGTTAATTAAAAAATATTTTGAGCTTTTAGTTTGAAATGGTTTATTAATTCAATTTTCATTATAAATCATTTCACCATGATTATGTTTGAGTTTTGAGTTTTTCATGAGTAGTAATTAAGATTAATTTCATGGCCAATTTTGCTTTTAAAATAGTTTTATATAGCTTAAAAGCTTTATCATTGGCTTTTCTTGTTGAGAAAATGCCAAAGCCGCCATCGTTTCTCTGAGTTGCTGTTAGAAACAATATTTCGAGATTGGAATACTACTGAAAACTGATATATCTAAAAATCGGTCCTCTGCTGAGTTACGAATTGAACTTCAGAATGCAGCTTCTTCTGGCAGATTCAAATGTTGCAAGTAACTGAATATTTCCTTGTTTATCAAACTGCTTTATACTAAACATATTGCGGCGTACTATATTTTTAGTAGTATTTTAAAAGTACGACAAGGCTAAAACTTACTAAACTGCGCCTAATTTAAAGGCGGAAAAATATGAGCAAACCCTGACTATTGCAGTAAGTTGGTATCATTATTACATTTTTTATTTTCATCTGCTTTGTATTTCAAAACTTTATGAAAATGACTAAGTTAAGATAAAGCTGAATAAGCTGGCCGTCTTAACAAATGCTATCAATATCGTAAAAATACTTTGATTAAAAATATTATTTTCAGTCATATTTATAGGTAAAATGTATTGTTTTGTCTAGAACATACATTGAGAAAATAACTTATATTAAAATACAGCTTACAGGCATTAAGTTTTGTTTTATGACTTTTACAAAAAACTTTAAATACGTTTTTCTCAGACTTTCAATTTTTGAAGGTATAAGTTTTCTAATCTAAAGGATTTTCTATTCAGGATCAGTCTTGAATTTTTTTTTTATTGTATGCTTCAAGCATATTTCTATAAAAGTTAGTATGGATTGGGTACTGGGAATCTCCAGTTACTTATTTCTAAAAATGCTAGAAATTTATATTTTAAATATTACGGAATTTTTACAGGTTTTCTGAAAAATAGTATTAAAATCAACAAAGAATAATTTTTCAAATCCACTAGATTTGTTTGCAATAACCAAGAAACATTACTAATAATTTAAAATCACTAAAAAATTGAAAAACTTCAAAATTCTAATTTTTTTTTTTTAAATTGTAAAATAATGGCTGGTCAAACTGAGTTTTGCACCTAGGAATCAACTTAGCAATATAATCTAAATATAAAACATCAATTATAGCGCGGCTTGTCTCCAAAAATTTTTAAAGGGTACCATTCAGCAGCCTTAAATAGATATTATATTATTTTATGAAATGAATGAACTTTAATGGCAATGGAATTACATACGGTTACACAAAGCGGAAATACTTATTGAACCTTACAAAAAGCTATGACGCTTAAAAATTAAGGAAAAACCACAAACTTCTATGATTAATCAAGTAGTTAATTAAATAATAGTTGGTTTTAAACACGCATGCATGTGTCTATCAAATAGTTTAACAGGGGCGTAGCTACCGCCGTATCAGTGACCGGGCCCCCAAAATATTTAGCAAAGAAACGTAAATTATTAAAGGGCCCCAAAGAAAGCCCCTAAGGAATATTAATACGGGGCCCCACAGGACCCAACTGCATAATGTAATTCACATATACATTATTTCCGTAGGTGGGGAAAATACTAGTAATATATTTTGCATTAAAAATTTTAACTGTCAAAACTGATTTATTATAAACAGCAAAACATCATTTCGATGTTTTTCAAACTCAATTTTAGCACGCATTGTTTATGAAAATGTTTTTGTTAACATGGCAGTGCTTTAAAATTCTGCCATGTTCAAAATGTAAGTTATATTTATTTTTTGACATTTTTCTATGAATTTGTTGTGTCTCCAAGAATTTGCAATTTGAAAAAGAAAATAATAATAATAAACAATTCGGTTGTTCAGTCAGCGAACTTCCTAAGTTCACATCATCCATCATATTTGATATCGCGAGTATTAAACTTTGCTGACAGGACAGAAATTTGAAACTAATTTTTGCATAACTAAACAACTCAGAATTGATAAGGAAATAATAAATAAAATAAGCATTCGTTGACAAAATGATAAAAAAAAAGGACGAGGAATATTTTCAATATTGCACTGAAGCATCAACTTCTGCGCAATTATTAGTCTTATCTTCCTAGTTATAAATCTTAGTTTCAAGTCTGGAGTTGAACGTCTCTATTTTGACGCTTCGTACAGCGGAGTTACTGATCATGTGATACTATTATTTTGTTTGTAAAGCATCCTCAAATAAATTCGCACTGAAAGAAGTAAAAAAAAAAAGATCAAAATAACAAAAGTTCTTTATTAAGTGTTGCGGTTATTTTCACTCGATAAAACGTTCTAAATCAAAAGGATAATTGTTTTTTACAAAAGTTAAGGTATGTTTATTTTTAGATTAATTCGTATTGTGGTTTATTATGTATTTAACAAGAACATCAATTTGCTTAAAACATGTTTAACGGTATTGCTTCTAGTAGTAAGTCTATGGGGGTTATTTAGAAGTATTTAGAAATTTAGAAGCATAGAAATGTTTCCACTGAATGCAAAGCTTATGAGACCAATATATGCAATTATTTTTTTAAAAATGTCTTCTTTTGAACATGAAAGAGCATTTTAAAACATCTTTATTTTATACAAAAAAAAATGTGTTTATAATTAAAATTGGTGTGAAAAAACATATTCGAATGGCAATACATAATCACAAAATAATACATTTTTAAGAATTTCCTTCGAAACTGTGCCTTAAATGTTATTAGATTAAAAAATAGAAAAGTTGTGAGCTATGCATTTTTCTGAAGTTGTCTAAACGCTTTCAGTTTCATGTTTTAAAGGATTGTGTACATTAAAAATAACGCAGCATGTTTTTAAAGTTAATATTTACTTTATGATATAATTGCAAAGCATTCAATATTTTATAAAGTTTACCTCTTATTAATATTAGTACTTAATTCAAATTGTCAATGATAAAACATATTAGTAACAAATATATTTCAATGCAAAATAAAAATCATTTTTTACAGAGCATTTTTAATCTTTTAGTTCCTTTATATAAAAGAAAAGAATATTATTTGTGCTTTTTTGTATTATATAAAAAATTGTGCTCTTTGTGTTTTTCAAAAGAGAACTGTACAATATTTTATAGTTAAATTAACAAAACTTCAAATATCAAACGAATTCTCCTTTTGTTGATGAACATACAATAATTATCACAAATAAAGTACATACAGCATTTTTATATAGTGTCCTATGAACTAGAAGTAATGTGAATAACATTTTGTTCTCTAAACAATTTTCTTAGAAACTTTATGTTGCAATATTTACTCAAAAGCTCAAGATTTAATTAATTACATTTTTAAATTCTACTTTCTAAACTATATCTAAAAAAATTCTTATTTACACGAAAAATAGCATTCACGTAACAAAGATGAAAAGAAAATTTTTTAATTTTAGTTACTTTACGATTTAATGTGCAAAAATTAATAACTTAAAAATAATAAAAAAAAAATAAAAGTTTGTATTCTAAATATTTTCTTTTAAAATTAAACAAATTAAATATTTCTCTGTGATGAAAAATATCATGTATTAAAATTTGTTATAAAAAAATTTGCATCAATCTTATTTTTCACATTGCACTGCATATGTTTCCGATTTGTTTTATTAAATGACACAGTTAAATACGTATTGTTTTTATTTGTAAGGAATTGTCATAAGTGAAAACCCTTAAAAAACGCCTGAATTAGTTAAAACGTTAATCGCAAACAACAGATGTGCTAGCTGGTTTGAAAATGCATATGGTGTAGCCTGCAGAAATGATGACGAGTTAATAACAGATGTTCATTTTTTAGTCGAATGAAGCTTGCTATTGTCTTCCTAAATGGTTCATTTAGGGATAATTTCAGTCTCATTTACTTTTGTATCAGTAGTACCTAAAGCTCATAGAAGATTACATTATTGTTTGGAAACCAGTCATTTTAATGGCTAATATATTAATTTATTATCGTGCGTGTACTGTGTGTTTGTGAGAGAGAAGGTGTTATATATTACCCATTAATAAAATTTAAAAAAAAATTAATGCCCTTTTTTATTTCGTTATTTTATAACTTATTAAAATTTTATAAATTTAAAATTAGGAAGAAATTATTTTCTGTGACTCTTATTTTTTTTTATATTGGTTTCATTTTTTTCTCGTTGTATTATTTTTTTTATATCCAAACAGGGAACCGGATTTTGAAAGGTATAAAGGGGATATTTTATGATATTTAGTTTTCTTTAGGTGTATATAAAATTTTTTTAAAAATAATAAAAAAAAAAATTATTTAAGTGAATATTTTGAAAAAAAGAAATGAATGATCCTTTTTAAATATTCTTTTTGAAAAATGCTTCTATTATAAAAATATTTTGCCTGTTAGAGCTGACCCTTTTACAGAGGCTCAACTAGAATTTTGAAGATAAATTTTGAAGTGGGTTTATCTATGTTTTTCACAACAGAGGGGAGAAATGTTTTTAAAAAAATGCCGATAGTTATTTCAAATGGTTGTAACTCTGAAAATAATGTGAATTTTTCAAAAATCATAGTTGAGCCTCTGTACAGAGGTTTGAGCTATATACAGGCAAAAAATATTATTATTATAATAGAAGCATTTTTAACAAAAGGAGAACTGTTTGAAAAAAGGTTATTCTAAGTTAATTTTTAGCCGAAATATTGTATTTAAATAATTTTTTTATTGTAATACTATTCTTAAAATAATTTTATATATATTTTCTAATCTAAGTGACACTAAATATCATGAAAATCATCCATTTATTCACCCTTTTAAAATCACGGTTCCGAACGTAGTCTGATACCTTAATACTGCCTCATAGGTACAAATATTGCACTTCGTACGATACATCAAAATTTCAATTTGAATTTTTTGGAACTTATCACAGAAGTCTTAACAAAAAATATTTATTAAAGTATTCGTGTAAGAAATACTATTTAGTTTTCTTTTTTTTTTTTATTTCAAACGTGAAATTCCTAAGCGAGGTTTTGAAAAACATTGTTAAAATTGATTTTTATACTTCTGTATTTTTACTTCTGTATTTTACTACAGTTTAGATGCTAATAAATGTGAAATAGGGCTGTAAATATAACACACACAATCTTTGCATAATAATAACGATTTAATTTTTTAAATATTTAGGTTTGACTTATAATTTTTAAAATCAAAGTCAGGGCAGAGTAATGGTAACCAAATAAACTAATTGGTTCTCAAGGTGTTATCTCGTTAAAACAGTATCAAAAAAATTAAATTATTGTCGACAACACCTTGTTAAAAAATTCATTTACACAAGTATTACGTTAAACAAGTAAATAAAACGTTTGAAATTTATAAGCAAAATAATACTGAGTATTTTAAACATTTTTTTTTTCAATGAACAAATCGAAAAACCAAAAAGTTATAAAACAGTACAAATTTCATTTTTTGATAATTTTGAAGTCAAGTGAATTGTTAGTGATAAAACTTATTTAGAATCATTATTTCTGTAATGAACAAATATGTAGATATCTAAGAGAAAGTTGAAATTTCCCTAATATTACCCCGGGTTAAATCAAAAATATAAAACCCTTTTGCAAATTTTCAAGAAAATAAAATCCTAAGAAACTCATTTTTTTTTCAATAATCACAAACGTGTTGTAAAGTCTAGATTTGTCATGAAATGGTTTTAGTAAACTAATAAGAGTCAGTGAGTGAATATTGGCCCAACAGCTCCAAAGGGCTTTTGGGGCCCCCGCAATTTAAACCTATCGGGAGGGAAACCACACCGGGCGGCACCCCCCTTTCCCCCAACCCCCGGGAGGACTTTTAAGCCTCGACATATTTAATGTACTGCGGCCTCCTCTGTACGGCGGGTGTTTAGCGGTACCAGGCTCGAACTCATGACACGCTGATCACCATTTCATTAGCTTGGCCACTAGGCTACCACGGCCAACCGGATAACAAAACTGTGGATTAAATGATGAAGGACCGAAAATGTTCCGCGATCCATTCATCTAACCGATTAATTGCTTATTAACGCCGTAATTTAAGACAACACGAGGTCTTTGGGTGATGGACTTTGTAATTTTGAATCTCGGCCGAGTAGCGAGGATGACATCTAAGCTCCCTTCTCTCTCTAAACTTCCACACCATGCCATGAGCATCGACAGATTTCTCTAGCGACGTATCTTTAGAGCCTTGTGAATCGAACCGAAAGCTCGACAAAAATGACCCTCACCACGATTTCATGACCATGACCACTCGGCTACAGCAGCCTTCCTTCATCTGAAGACCATCGGATGGAATAACGGTCTTTTTAATTTATTAAATTCAACTGGTCTTCAAGATATTTAGGTGATGTCGTAGATAGACAAAAATTTAATATTGAAATTCAAATGTCTTTTCCTTTTGACGGTTTTGGAGGTTGACTTTTCGCTTTTCAAACTGAGGGCGCTTCCCTACAGGGGTGTGATAATCCTGCGCGGAGGGTAAAATAATCTTGAAAAGTCGAAAGTAAAAGATTATATTAAAATATTACTAATTTACTGAAGGAAGAGAGCAAAATAAAATACATTATGACGTAATAAAAATAAAAAATAAAATATTTACAGTAAAATATACTTAAAAGTAAGCTGCTCAATTTTTTTTAAATAATTTTTAAAAAAACTGTTTAAAAACAAGTTTTTAAATTTCCAGTGACCCCATGGGCTTGCCATATATAAAATATATGCAAAATTTAATACTTATCTTGATAATTTGTACGGTTTATAATTAAAGTCGTAGTGTAGCTTTAGCGTCAAAGTACATTATTATTGTATTCAATGCATTGTTATTGTAGAAGGAGATGCGGTGAAAATTATGATTGAAAATTGGGTCGCAAATATTGAAGTTGAGAAGCACTGCTTTAATAATATTGGAATAGTTGCTACGAAATTTTAAAAAACAAAATTGACTCATACTGATAAGTTATGTATATGTATTAGCACCATAAAACTTTTTTCCCCTTCTGGTTAGCATGCAACTCAAGTGAGTGTTAATTAACATCACACTTTAAATCTACATCAAGGGCTAAAGGTGACGTTTCTCGAAATTCTGTACCATGGTCAAGTGATGAGCATGACACCTGAAATGACACCCCAATCTCCAACCTTTCACCACACGCCAACGTGAGGACTTTGAGACTTTTTTGACAGATTAATGTGCTTCAAGTTAAAATATAACAGCGTATTTGTAAAATATTCAGATTTTCTTTCATTCTTGAAAACTAAAGCATACACATTTTCTTTTAATTTACAACTGCGAGAAAAAAAATGAAGAACTATTTAAGCTTGCCAGAAGTAGCATTAGCTAACCCCTTATATGAATAATTCAATTTTTAAACACTGAAAACTTTTAAGCATTTTTATTTATTCTATTATTTATAAAATTTCTTTTTGCTTCATTTAAACTTAAGCCTTGCAATATAATTTTTTAAAAAATTTGTATAAATTATACAGAGAGCATTTAAAAAAGAAAAGTTAATCCTTTCCTTTTGCCTTCGTTAAAATAATTTATTTGAATGTTTTTTTTAAGCAATTATAACTTGACAAACTCGACTAGCTTTTAATTACGACGTAAAAGTAAAAAAGCTCCAGACAATACTCTTAGGTTTAACATTTTAAAATGCAACAGCGAAAACGGTAATCCTCAAGCCAATAAAAGTTTTATTTGAAAGAGCATTTTTTAATGGTATGGTGCTACTCTTCTGTTTTCATTTGTGAATAACCTGTTAAGAAGTTAAGATTTCAGTCATTTTTCAAACAAAATGTAATGGAATATTTTTTTCTCACCTACAATGTATTATTTGTATAATTTGCGTAAAACCGTATTTATACCCGTATTTAACAGAGCCTGTAGTTTTCAGTGATCTCTCGTAGTAAAAATTAAAAAAAAAAAAGTAATGAAAAAGAATGTTGTTTGTGTGAGGAATAAATGCTTTATGCGGTTTAATTATGTGTGAAAGGTAAAATATTGAAAATAATTCTATTTTATGAATTCTCAGATAAAGAATTTACAATTAGCTTCAATGTAATTTTCTCTCTATATATTTCTTTCAAATGGGGCTGAGGATTGGTAATTACTATTTAACACCTTGTTCATTCACCGATAGCTGGTATCACTTTTTGGTGTGGCACCATATATAGGTGGATACCAATTGCCATAAAAAATTTTGACGCCTTGTTACTTCGCCGATGAGAGTCATTTACTTAATTTTGCTTCGAGAACTCAAGCCAAAAAGGCACTCTAGGAACCATTAACATGCCGCATACGACACGGACGATGTTGATTTTTTGCATCCCGAAAATCCACCGAATTGGCCTCGGATAGAATCTGCAAACTAGGGCGAACAAGACCAGGGCCAAACCAACTACACCACCCAACCGGCATTCTTTTTTTATATTAGAATGTAAATAATTTCACTGTTTAAATTGCTCAAAAAAGAAAACTGTAATATATTTTTACATTGTTTAATTTTCATTCATACAAATTTCTATAATTTCGTTTTTGTTATTCTAGTACGCGGCTTTTTATTAAATGTTTTATTTTGTTGTTGTTGTTTTTATCTTTCCGTAACTCTGTAGTAGCTTTACAAATTCTTTTTTGAATTTGTTTATTAAATTTATGTTTATTGTTGCAAAATGTTATGCAATGAATTTAACAAAGATTTTTGTTTCTTATATAAATTTAATCTATCACAGAAACAAATTAATTGCAATTGGTATATTATATAGTGACAAACTTTTTTTTCTACGTTTAGGGACAGTTTGTTCTAAGGATATACTTGGAATAAATTTTATGGTAATGCTTATATTGCTTCATATACTCGTATATTAGAAATTAAAATTTCGTTTATTAATTATTTTATCTTTTTCATCTACACAATATTTTTTTGTTTTTTTTCAAGTAAATTTTCGGAAGCAATAGTATTAAAAGTAATGATTTCTCAGGTACTATATTATTAAACTGCTTCTTTAAAAAAGTCAGTTTGACAAGTCATTATTTTACAGTTTAAAAAAATTGAAATTTTTACAAAGTACTCAATTTTTAATATTTTTTGGATACTTCAAGTAGTTTATATTTCTTGGATAATTCGAAATAAATTTAATATAGAATTAAGGAATAACTCTATTGAATTTTAATATATATTTTTGTTGATAAATCCAAAAAAGAATAGTAACCTTGACATTTTTTTAAAGATAACGAACTCACTTTTATATATTTGTACATATATGTGAAACCAGTGGTGTAACTGAGGATTTTAGGACCCCAGCAGTCAGGTTTTGGGTCCTAAGATAGATCTTACAATGCTTACAAAACCATGACATAACAGGCTTTGGGCCCTTTAGAATCCTGGGCCACCCCGTACCGCGGGGTTCTGAGAATGTACGTTACGCCACACTGTATGAAACTACGTACAAAAAATTCAAGACTACTTTTAGCATAAAAATTCTTAAAGGAGTAGACATAAAAGTCGTTAAAGCTGTCTTCGGTTAATGTTAAAGAAGAGGACTCGAATTTGGAACATTTTTTTCAGATATAAAATAAATGAAATTTTTTTTATCATATTTCCCATATTTAGCCGAATTGATTCATTTTTACTGGTATAAAATGTGTTTCACGTATTTTCTTCTATACCGTAATGTTAAATGGGCTATGCCTTCACGTATTAAAAAGAAAAAGAAAGTATTCATGGAATGTTTGAAATTTTTTAAAACACTTTTGTTAACAGAGGTATGAGTTATAATTCTGCAAATTTCCATGGAAATTGAGGCATTTTTCTGTCTGAAAATGTGCTTCGGGTTTAGTTCAAGCTCTCGTACTTTTGTCGAAGACAGCCTTAAAACATCGATAAAAATAAGTCTGAAAAAAATGCACTTAAAATTTGTACAGGCATAGAGTTTGAGACCGATAACACTAAAAGAAATTTAAATATTTTTAAAGTATTTTTAAGTACCTAAAATTTGGAATCAAGCTTCTCAACCCGATGCGTAACCGAAAATTAAAAAAAAAAATAATAATACTTTAGGCATTAGTGGCCGCGTTTGCCTTATCGTTATGGTCAAGAACACGTGACCATCGTGCTCGAGTTTTAATGCCTTTGAATACCCACTGTGCAGATGGGCTGATGCACGTTCAATCTGTCGAAGCTCGAAGTTCTCCCGTTAATGTGGTGTGGTAGTTTGAAGTGTGGGGATGCCAATTTAGATATAATCTTCGTCACTAGACAGAGGTTTAACGCTGTCTACGCATTTATCACCGTTACTGCAGTTTTTTTTGCGTACATTATTTTTTTTTTTTTTTTTGGATCACTACGACGAAGGTGAAGTGTTATACATGAAGCCAAAACACTCAACTTTAAGGAAATTTAATCCGTTGGGGTATTCAAGTTAGATATTTCTGTAAAATTAATTATATACGCTGTTTCTTGAAAATGGGGGTCCAGTCAAACCGCAAAGGGTCATACAGGTAGCATCTACAAAATAAAAAATATGGCCCACTTAGAAGTTTGGGCATTGGCTATTTTTCGGGACAAAATGATAATGCGCGGTAAAACGAAACTTGCGCTAGAAACGAAAACGCAACTTCTACTATAAAACTATTCGCCTTCCATAAAATACTTATCATGGGAACCCGTGCTGCCAGCCTTATCTTGGAAAGGTGGTTTCCGAGAATGTTTCACTTACTGGTAGTATTAGAATATTCATAAAATTGATTTAATTCACAGCCGCTGTTTTGGGTAGGGTGGTAGCGCCAGGTACCGTCGGTGGGCATCAAAGTGTTAAAATTACGAGGCCAGTTACTTAATCGCCCTCTTGTTTGCTTGTATGGCTCGATTTTAATAAACGCTTGCTCGCCCGCGTTTGTGGAGTTAATTTTGTTGTGGCCTTAATATGGTGTACTCATAAGGTATCCGATTACGTTCAAGGACGCGGAACACAAAAAGCGCATAAGTAGTTCCCAGTTTTCATGATATTTGGTGTCACTTAGATTAAGGCCATAATGTATAAAATTGTTTTAAGGTTTTGACAAAGAAAAAGGTATTTGTGCAAATATTTTGGCGAAATTAACTTAGAATAGCCTTTTTCCGAAATGTTGTATAGCGCATAAAAGTAAAAGCTGCAAATAATAATAATATTTTGCTGGTAAAGTAAAGGGCTTCTCTAGGGGGTTTTGGAACTGCTTTTTCTTGAAAAATTCACATTATTTTTCTCGGAGTTACCACCATTGAAATAAGAATTATCCGGCGTTTTTTAGCGATTTTTATCCCTCAGTTATTAGGGCATGGATAAACCACTTCTCAAGGACCGTATATTTTCAAAAATTCACAAAGTTGGGCATAAGCCCGCGGGACAGGCTATATACAGGCAAAATATTATTATATTGGAAGGAAATTTTTTCATAAGGGAGATGTTTTGAAAATAAGTTGCATTCTATGTTCGTTTTGATAGAATATGTACTTAATAATTTTTATTATCAATATCAATATTTTTGAAACCGGTGCACATATACGACCTAAGATCCAGAGTGACACTGAATCTATCCATCTAAATAATATCATTTTATGCGCTTTACCATCACACGGTTTAGTAATCGAATACCTTAACTGCGTACATTTCTATTATTTTTAGTACATTTTTAATAAGTAAAATTAGAGAGTACAAGTAAAATCTGAAGAATAAAATCGCATCATTCGTTTTTATTTGACTACTTATATTGTCTAACTTTTTTGTAGTTTAAATGTATTGCATATGTACTTCACGTTTTACGTAGGTAAGAATTCACCAATGCTAAGGCCTCATGTTGGGATCCTACAAAAGCGTTTTGAATGTTCAAGTAGGTTCATTACTAACGCCGTCCACTTCTTCTTTTTGAGAAAAATGCGCAATGCCGAAATTTACTCTTTTATTTATTTATAAAGATTTCGTGTAGAGAGTTTTCCGTCGCATGTAGACGAGAAAATATTCTTTTGCTTTCATAAAAAACCGCTTTCAAGATAACTATTGTCAAGTTTCGAGGAGGCTTTATATTCACCAAGGTATAAAAAAATTCTTTTTTTAGCAGATGCATCAAGGTTCTTCAAATACTGTTCTTCCTCGGAAAAAGTGGGTTTTGTTTTGGAAGTAATAAATGTTGTTAGTTCATGGTGTAAAGAAGCAATGGAGTAGCGCTTCAAAGGCACAAGAACAGAAGCTCTCCATATATATATATCTATACGTAACGCTCCTAAAACAGTAATTTCTGTTAAAATAAGCGTCGTGTGGGGATATTTATTATTGAGGTCGCGTACGCATATCTAAGAGAGTTCGCTAAGAGAAATGTTAATGATTAGATTGCGCCTGTTCATATAACTAAAAACTCTTGTTTTCATTCTACTTTTGTGTTAGGCCTTTCACATTTTAAGTATGGCTATCCGTATGGCATTATGTTTCTGTCTTTGCGGTGCGAATAGCATGTGAACAAATATCGTTGGTAAAATGATGGGCTGTTTCCTATAATCAGGGTGCACATACGACACAATAGGGCAATAATTATATTGTGCTTTTATGGTTATCCACCGAGGACTTGGTGTGCATTAGAAAAACATTGTGCCTTAACTTATTCAAAACATTTTTTTTCACCTTTTCTCTTTGTTTAAAATGGTGATGTTGCCGCACCAGAAAAAATGGGGCGCGGACGGCAATTGTTTAAAATGTTTGTGCCGTATTCGGCGAGCATCTATATGGTGCAAAAGTATAGTAAAACATTCAAAGCAATCAACGTTTATGATTGCTGAAAAAAAAAGGTTGCGTGCAGAAATTGTGATCTCACAGTAAGGTTGCGTGCAGAAATTGTGATCTCACAGTAGATTCTTTTTCACTGTCTCAAATGTAAAGTGAAATTGTTCAACTTTTATTTTGAGAAAAAGGAGGATGGGAAATGGGAAGTCCATGAATTTGTAAATTATCGGAGTTATGAATCCGAGAAAACACAGAGAAATGTACAGGACTCTGTTGAGCGGCAAGATGCGTCATTTCAAGGCTGTGGAATTGATTCTAAAAAAAGGAGTTGTTTAAAGTCGACAAGGAAAAAATAGAACACGTGTTGCTATCACAATTGACGTTCGGTATCTCCTATTAGCAGCTCGTCAAGACAGAACAGGTAACTAACTATTCCGCTGCAAAGACACTTTTGGCAGCAGGACGAAGGATGTCAAACTAAACAGTTCTAAAGAGTAAGGTGACCAAACGCCCTCCTTTTATAGGTTCTGTCCTTCCTCGAAAAGTGTCCTCCTTTTTGTCCTCCTTTTCAATATTTTAAAAAATTTATCTGTTAATCTCTATTTCCAAAGATGAACAAAACATGTTTTCAAAATGTCTAAGAATGGTCTGAAACAAATATCACAGGAAATAACAGTTTTCAATGGTGTTTTTTAACTTCATCGCAAGTAAATTGGGTAGATATAGAAAACTGTGTTGAATTTTTATCAAAAGAAATGTCTGATGTTAAAATCGTTGACAATGGTTTGTTTGATGAAATTGGAAGACTGAATGTACATTTAAATTGTAATAAATTGAAACAATTGGAACATCAACATACTGAAATTGATAAAAGATGTGTTGAAATACTTAACCATTTAAAAAATGAACACATTCCATGTAAAAATTTAGTTATTCTTTTTGAATTTACGTTGTGCTGCCCTGGAACTAATACAGCAGTTGAAAGAGTTTTTTTTCAGTTGGTAATGATTTTGTGAAGTGAAGTGTGAAACCAAAATTGAATGTTAATATTTTGTTACAGTGCTTGTAAAAATTCAATTATGAGGAAACTTCCATTCCATGGATGATTTTAAAATAAAATAAATGACATGTTGACAAAAAAAATTCATTCAATAGGAAAAATACTTAAGATAATAATTAAAAAGAATGTAAGCGTAGTTAGCGTACTTTTGTTTGAATTAATAAAATGTTTCATATAATTAAGTTGTAATTTTTTCTTACACTTTTTTCGTCCTTTTTCATTGTAAAGAATGGTCACCTTATAAATAGACTTCATCTGGGTGTTTATGCGCACATAAAGATAATGTTATGTATTCCATTAACCTCAATAAACTGTATGGTTCGAAGAGGGGGAAGGGTTGCTGAACATCGAGATTAGACGCAATGTGATTGGAGTCAGGTGCAGTTTTCTGTCGAGTCCCGATTCAGTTTGAATTGCGGCACCCAGAAAGCACTCGAAACAATCCCATGTACGTCCGTGAATGATCGCACTGCTAACGAGGCGGATTGATGGTACAGACTGGAATCAGCATAGGTGGACATATGGACCTGCATATTGTTCGAAATGACAATTTGACGGCCTAAAAGTATATTGACGATGTACTGATATCTTATGTCACACTTCATGCTGAGCCATTAGCGATTCCTTTCTTTTAAGGCATGATAATGCCAGACTCCGTGCAGCTCTATTTGTTAAGATAATGTTGGAAGCTGAAATAATACAGTGTATACATGGATTAGTCAGCATGCTCTTCGGACTTAGATTCGATCAAACATGTTTGGTTCTCAATTGAATGACACATTGCAGAGAAACAACGCTTCTGTTTACGGTACGGGACTTGGAAATTACACTTAGAGCTGAGTAGAACAATATTTCCCAGTGTCTTGCGGCAGTGGCATAACGAAGAATATTAGGGCAACCCTGCAAAGTCAGGTTTTATGTCTTTAATATTTTATAAATTGATTAAATACATACTTTGCGTCAGTCACGCCTTGGGCCCCCTTGAATCCAGCCCCCTCACAATGCGGGAGTTACGGGGGTGTATGTTACGCCCCTGTCTTACGGGTAACCTCATCCCATCCACGAAAAATAAGGGTACGGTAGTCATAACTGTTGGAAGGAGCAACGCACCATATGAAGCATCTTGAGCTATTTTCAAACAATATTTTTGTCATTTGCACGCAAGTAAATTGTTATCCTAAAAAATCTTTTCATGTTATATCCATTATTTCAAAGAATTGAAGTCCCCATAAGCAATTTTTTGAGCCTTCTTTTCTGCGTTACATTTTAATACATATGGACCTCATTTTATGCCCATACATGGATGTCTTTGGTAGTTTTTTTTACTTCATGCTTCGCTTAAGTTTTTGAGCCGTATAGTTGACACATATACATCTTTTTAAAAAGAAATAAATACATAAGAATAAAGAGTTGAAAACATTTAAGTATAATATTTTCTATATAACTTTTTATTTATTTTTTAATTTTTTTTGTAACCTTCAAAAATGCGTTTCGAAGATTTCAGCAAAAAATATTCAGTTGTTTTTCATGCTTATATATCTTTTGAACTTAATGATAAATTTTTGCGTTTCTAAATTATTTTTTTAACTTGTACATTTTTTAAAAGAGAATTGCGCCTTGTATTTACGAATCTGCACTGTTATTTTGAAAACCGCGGCATTTTTGTTTTGTTAATTCAAGGTAGTATTTGATGTAGACATTATGTATTTGCGCGGATGAATGTTAACAAACTTAGAAATACAAATTGTATTCTAGTTATATTCAGGGATTTTCAAAATTTTTTGGGGGAAATACATATGTTTCATTATTCTTTTCGTATGATTGGATCTGACCAATATTATCTTAGTAGAAATCCGTTTGAAGTGCAAGATACTGTGACGGTGAAATTGTCTCCGTAGACATAACATCTCTATGCTCCACCACCGGAAGAGAGAAAACAACAACTAGTGAACTGCATAGTGTAATTTGCCATCCAGCAGATCCATCCTTTATTTCATGTCATCAATTTAAAAAAAAAATAGTCTCAGAAATAAGTTAACTCTATTTCTTCGCGAAAAAAAGAAGTGTGTATATATACTACAGTGAAGATACCTTATATAAGAGATGTGTGTGCAAGACAGTATAAAGAGATGTTGTCTGCAAGGCAGTGTGGGTTAGGTAAGTATTAGGTAATAATGCGTGATTATATATATGTGCGCTGCTTGTAAAGTTGTCAAATAGGGAAAGCAGCAAGATAACCCTTTACAAATATTATCCTTTCTATTTTGCGGTGAATTAAGATTTGAGTGAAGTTACAATTCCTGATATTTCTTTGAAAGAGGAAACAAATGCAACTGGCAACAATTACTATAAATCTCTATGATTATTATTGGTAAATTTTACTTATACGTTTTGAAATTACCTACTGAATAGTCACGTTAACTCTAGGCAGTATTTTTCTAATTTCCCTTTCGTGTATCGCGCATAAAAGATCTATTATCGTTGAAAAATATTGTCTATGTAGGCATATCTCTACTGTCTTGCTGTTTTTTAAAAATCATTTTCAGGTGTTAAATCTATAGTTCATTTGAATGAGCATTATTTGCTGTGGGAAAAAACTAAATGAAGTTGTTTTTAATGTAAGGTGTATATGTGTGTGTGTGATATTTCTGTCTTAGTAACTGCCTCAAATATGGTATAAATTTAGTAAGAACATAAATATACTTAAGGTATCTGACTACGTTCGGAACCGTGATTTTGCAAAAGTGTGTAAATGGATAATATTTATGATATTTAGCGTCACTTAGATTAGACAATGTATATAAAATTAGGTTAAGAATAGTATTACAATAAAAAATTATTTATGTACAATATTTTTGACAAAATTAACTTAGAATAACCTTTTTCCAAATGTTCTCCTTTTGTAAAAATGCTTCTATTTATTAATATTTTGCCTGTATATAGCTCAGACCTCTGTACAGAGGCTCAACTAGAATTTTTGAAACGCATAACTTGGAAGTTGGTTTATCCATGTTTTACGAAAACAGAAGGGAGAAATTTTGAGAAAATAAGCCGATAATTATTTCAAATGGTTGTAACTCTGAAAATAATGTGAATCTTTCAAAAATCGTAGTTGAGCCTCTGTACAGACGTCTGAGCTGTATACAGGCAAAATATCAATATAATAAAGCATTTTACAAAAGGGATTAGAAAAAGTTATTCTGAAATTGCCAAAAATATTGTATTTAAACTAATTTTTTTCAAAATTTCCTTAAAACAATTTTTTGTACATGTATTCTAATCTAAGTGACACTAAATATCATGAAAATTATGCATTTATGCTCTTTTTTAAAATCATGGTTCCGAACGTAGTCGGATACCTTAAATATATTTATGTTCTTACTAAATTTCTATGTTATATTTATGTTAGTTATTACATAAATATACTTAAATTGATTGTACAGAGTGGACAAGATAAAAGAAGCCTGGTATAAATACAGAAGTAGAAAAAAAATACTTGCCTTAAAGTAAATTACTAATATATTATAATTCTTATTTATAAGTATGAAATGTGCAGAATATTATGAATAACAACATATATATACTGAATATTCAATAGTTTCATACTGAATTCTCGAGTTTTCCATTCAAATATTATGTACTCCAGGGCTCTTTGATCTCGGCCACCCTATATAAACAATTATATTAAGTGAAAATTTAAAAATTGCCTAGAATTGTGTATCTACGATAATTCTAAATCTTCGGATTTTTGATAATGACAATCGTAGAAATCTATAGAAACTATAAGATAACATACTTTATACGTGTGTAGAAACATTAATTATGCTTATTTGTTCATTTTTCAACATTATCTTTTAGTTTTGTTTTGTAATTTTATATTGTCTCTACAAAAAACAGTGTCAACGTTAATTGTTGCATATATCAAAATTTATTTTGAATATGCACTCTTAAAAATGATTTTTTTTTTATTTCACACGTATTGTTGATAAAAAAAGACTTTAAACATTTTTAAGGAAAAAAAAATTAAGCATATACATTTACATTTTAAAAAAATGTTATTTATCCTAGCAATTCAGAAAACTATTTAACTTGTAGATAATTCATGCTTTATAAGAAAATTTAATTTTTTGTAAATATAAGCAAATTTATATATAATTTATTGTTTGATATACCAGATAGTTAGATTTGTAAGTTATTGTATCGGTATGGAATCGTTTAAGATTTTACTAAAATATTTTCACTGTCTATATAATATTTATAGGTGAAAAGAAGCATTAATATATATATTTCTAATTATGGAAAAAAACATTCTACTCTTTCTTACATGTATTACCAATTTATTTATAATTTTACAATTCAAATCTACATGTATTGTTTTATAATTGTGGCGAAATGTTGAATTTAGAAGTTTTAATAAACTCATTCAAAAGCAAGGAAAATAATTTACTGAGTTATTTAAAAAAGCTCAGGTAAGATTTGGAAATAATCTTCTCATATTTGAAATACAGAAAACTTGATGTGTGTTCGTTACGTTATATATATTAAGACATTTTTAATTTAAAGAAACAAATTAAGACATTGAATCCTGTTTTAAAGCAGTTTCGGACATTGATTATTCAGAAAAAGTTCCTTTAAAAATACCGATTCCTTTGAAATTACTGAAAGTTAAAGAAATTTTTCCTTTTTAAAACTGACACATAATAAAAATATTATGATTCTTTTGAATGAGTCCGTATGACATTATTAAGGTAAAAAGATAATGATTTTATAATCGAATTAATAAATTCAGGAAAATAGCGTATTAAGAAGGGAGCTTCAGATTGAAATGAAAATAAATACACATAATGACACAAATGAGAGATTAATTTGATTCGAAAATGAAGACAATTAAACAAATACAGTGTGTACAATTAGACGAAAACTTAATAGAATGTCGGGCTGTCTCCTGCTGCAATACATACCGGAACATGGTTCCGCATTAGACATCAGATGTTGTCCTGCGGCAGATGAGCGCAGAAATCTCAAGCAGCCACATGTAAATCTGAACAGAGTAAGTGACACGGCGGCATCTGGCGTTTCAGTTGTTCGTACAGATAATGTATAGGGGATAGGTCTGGGGGAGCAGGCTGTCCATGGAAGAGTGTGAAAATGATGTACAAATTTGAGCTACTCAAGCTATTTGCGGAAGAGTATTATTTTGCTGAAAAATTGCCCCTGGAAAACCTCACGTGGGGTAGAAAAACGTCATCAACACAACACTGGCCCATTGAAAGTCCACGTACCGCAATTAGAGTGGGCCGTCTATCATAGGTTGTAACCCCGGATCATTATGCTTGCTGTACTGGCAGTGTGTCACGCTACAGTGGGGGTGAAGTTGTACCGTTTACCTGGCGCCTCCACACCCATGCATGGTTGTCATTTGTCCCCAAAACGAACCGGCATTCATCACTAAACAACACATTTTGCCAAACTGTGGCCTTCAACGTCCCTCTGGCTTGGCACCGCAGTAGATGGAGTCGACGTTGCTTCGGTGTTAAAGGAAGTGTACGCTTAGATTGCAGATTCGCCTAATCAAGGGGTCTGGAAATGGTTTGTAGAACAACTGGCAGCCCTACATCTGATTGTTTCTTAAAATGAGTCACATTGGGATCCACAAGCGTTTGCCACATGATTCTCCCGCCTAATCGTTTCCTGGTCGTTCCAGACCTAACTCTCTTTACGTGAGTACCATTTCGTGTCCATGCCCCCAACATGTTCTGACGGCACACGCCGAGCGATCAACCTGGCGAGTTACAAGGAGCATCAGTCAGCCTCCGGTTTTTGTGCTAATGATCAGGCTTTTTTCAAATTCACTTCTCTGCGAAATCTTTTCTCGGCATTCTGCTCGGCCTCGTCTGTCTGCGTGCGTCTTCGCGTACTAAAGCCCACCTAGAGACAGAATGTGATCGTTAGCGTTTATGAATCTTCCACTCTGTCCGATTTAGAAAAAACTTCTTCCTGATTGCAGCACCACTTGCAAGGTGTATGGTCATGCGCTTTGGTACCACACTTGGAGTGTGTGTGTGAACCATTTTTTTCATGTTGAACATCATTTAATTACTTTGCTAAGTTTCACGATTGTTGCTCGCTTCCTTTTTAATGCTCTATTTTCATTGTTCCTGAGTGTATATTATATGAACTGTTCTGAGAAAAAAAGATGCTTCCAAAATTCTTCCCATTTCAACACAAATAATTAAATAAACGGATTTTAATTTCCCTATATATATACAAGATTAAATTAGCTCACATAATGCATTAATTTGTAATAATCTGTATTTTAACGCAATTTTTAGTCTTAATGCTTAGTATATAGTCTTTCGAGAGAATTAACAAAGCTTTTTAAGTTTGCCTTGAATGAAAATGTGTTTATGATATCTGTAATTAATTCCTTAACGAAATGTCAGTCTGTGTTTCTGAATGTGTTCTTATTACTAAAAATATTTATTTTTTTGCTCTTTCCAGATATTATCTTGATGGATAAGAGATAAATTATCTTAATTTAGATATGGATTGCGGAATTATTACAGCTTTTAAATATTGAAATGTATGTAGCATTCATTTGTTTCCAAAGCATATAATTTGTTTAAGAAGCTCAGAATATTTTTATGTACGTTTTCTACGCTTAAAATACTAAAGATTTAAAGCAAATTCAATCCTTCTTGATATCAGTAATTAACTAGATTGAAAATATAAGAGGCTTGAAATGTATAAATTCTAAATCTTTTTGTTACATTTGCATTGTACTCATATTTGTTGTTGATACTCTGAATGAATTATTTCTTTATTATGGATGGAATTAAGTACTGAAAGTGTGAGTTATTTAATGTACTTTACATATTCTCTTATTCTCTGCGTTCAAATTATTCAACTGTCAACTTTTTTATTAAATTAATTTTTTGAAATATACTTATTTGGTAATTTTTTTAATATCTGATGTTTAGTTTTTAGCGTAAAATTTTTTTCTCTTTCACACAAACAATGTTCCAGTTCCAAAAAACATTAATGAAGTAATCAGTATAATCCATATTAAGAGAAAGGAAATGTTTTGTTGAAGCTTTAATGAGATAATACTGAGTTTTTTTAATTTCAAATGAATTAATCAATATGCAACTTTATAATACATAGAAAAAGATCGTGTTAAAGTAATTTTCTTTATTACATTCATTTAATTTTCCAACATAGTACATAGCTATGCTATTAATAGAATACAGAGTAGTTTTTTAGCATCTTATAATTTTTGCTCGCTTTGATTGATATTTGTTTTAACGAAATATAAAAACATTCTTATTTGAGATTCTTTCGAATTTTTTTTATTTAAATGAATTTGCATTTTTAAAAGCCACGAATGGATGTTCCATTTTAACAAAGTCATTTAATTTTTCTCTGGATCTCTAATTTTAACTCAGTCAACAAAATAAACAAACCTTGACTAATGTAATTACTTAAAAGCTTATGACAAAAAAGAGAGGAAGATAAAAATGGAACAAAATAATAGATCTGTAAGTATTTTCAATTTTTTTTGTCGAGAAAAAACAGCACATATTTTTTCTCAATTATTAACGCCAGTAATTCAGAAAACTAAATTAAAAAGGAATATATCCCATGGAAATTCGTTTTAGAGATTAATACAAATAATCGCACATTTTCCTCCCACCCAAAAGCATTAAGCAATATCTCGCTTAAATGCAATGTTTATTCTGAAGCCAGCATGCAACACACTTCGTTTCGTGACTCAGATGAAACAGCTGCACTTTTTGAACTCCATCCTCTTTCACCTGTCAGTCGACTATACGCTAGATCAAGAAACGTGATTTACAACAGTCAGATAACTGACTCAACTGCATAAGGACGCTGGCTGCCTATGAGAATATAACTTTATGCATATACAACTCTTATCGGTGCGATGTCTTAAACAGAATTGAGTGAAACATGTTGTTTGCAACAGAAGCTAATATTTCGAAGATTATTTGCTTTTTTCTTTACTTTTTTTTCTCTTGTTGCATAAGAGATAAATTAGTAACTTCAATGAATTGGAATACCCCGAAAAAAATTGAGCGATTCACAGACTTTTAAATTATACTTGGCAACTTTTGAAGTAAAATTGATCAGTTTTATATATACAGATGTGAATAATTTTAATCACGTCATTCTGTTTCTTCCCTCAATGCATGTAATTTAATCCTTTATTTGTTTTTATTTCTTAAATTTTTTACTGCAATGCTAATTTCCAAAACAAAAAGCACTTGTTATTAATATATTGATACTATTAATATTTATTATTAATATATGAATGAAAAATTAAACATTTTTTGGAATTATGAAAATCCAGTGCACTTGTAACGTTTAACCACCTACATTTTTCTAACTAAAGAGCAATGTTTAAATTCTGCAGATATATACGTATTTCCTATACACAACATGAGAACTTGCGCTGAAAATAATGTATTAATTGCTTTAATACAAAATTTTCACTTCTTGGTACATTTGTCTTCAAGTCTTAAAAAAATCTGCTTTATTATTTTTATAACTTTATTGATTCAGTTTTTTTTTAAAAAGCTAAAAATCCTTTAATATAACTTACAATTAAAAGATTTTGGCGTACTTCTCCAGATGATACTGTTTTAATTGTTTTTTTATCCCCTTACATTTTGAAAAAAGGAAAGGGGAAGGTTCAATTTATTTTAAACATTATTAGGGTTTGTTTCTAACACATTCAGAAAATAATAATAATAATAATAATAAAAAACTTAGCAGTCTTGTCAATGACAGTAAATATTTTAGGAATAATTAATAATATTTTCATGAACGTAATAAAATATGGGGTCTTGGTTTTTATAAGGGCTATTTCTTTATTTTCAGAATGCTGAATTAAGAATAAGAAAGAATGAAGAATGAAGGCAGTGCTTTCTTTTTATATTTTCGTCATAGTAACGATTTTTGAAGTTGTATTAACACAAAGTAAGTAAACATTTTTTTTTATATAATTCTGAATGTGTTCTGGATGGAGTTACCGTAAAATCCGGCGTATAACGCGCACCTATACTTTGAAGCTGCAATTTTAAATTTTTAGGTATATTCACCGCGTATAACGCGCACCCCCTTTTTACGAAGGAGCCTGAAATGTAAGTGCGCAACGCTCTCATGTTTTGAAGTCATTTATTCGAGGTATTACTCCGAGCTTTTGAAAAAAATGGTATACTTTTAGAACTGCAAAACTCTCTGTAAGTTCATAAGAAATTTCACATTTCTTTTAAATAAACATTATTTTGGTATAAGTAGAAGTCTCTAATTTTTTTCTATTCTTATCTTTTTTTAAAGGCTGTGTTAAGGCTAATGTTAAAGAATATGACCCGAATTCGGAATATTATTTCAGATATAAAAGTACGCAAACATTAATATTATATTCTGGCCTCACTATCCTGTAGAGAATACCTTATTTCATCATACTACTCATTTTTATCCAAGTTGTGGCACATTTTTTTCTTTTATAAAATGTGTTTTGCATTTTTTCTCCTAAACCATAATGCTAAACGAGATTTCCTTTTACATGCTAAAAGAAAAAACGAATTATTTATAAAATATTTCGAAATTTTAAAAACACTGTATCTAAAAATATTCAAGGTTTTTTTTTTGGGAAAAAACATTTTTTTTTTTTAAAAACAAAAATTAAAAGGGTTAAACTTTGAATCAAAACACCAAACCCTTTTTTTTTAACCCCATAAAGGCCCCAAATTTCTTTTTTTTTTTTTGTTTAAAAAGTGGGTTTTTTTATTTTACGTAGTTGCCTTTTTTTCAAAAGAATAAAAAAAAATTTAAAAAAATGTGTTTTTTTTTTTTGATTTTTTGGGAAAAATTTTAAGAAATTTATTTTTATTACCCCATTTTTGAAAAAAATTTTTCTTTTTTCAAATCTTTTGAATTTTAAAATTAAAAAATTTATTTTGCAAAAAAATCTCGCCCGACAGACAACATTAAAATAATTAAATTTTTAAATTTAACACGGGGGCTTTTTTAAAAAACCCGTATTTCAAGGTTTGGAAAAAAAATGGTAATTTTCAAATTTAGTGCCTTAGATTACAATCAGAAAAAATTTTTTAAAATTTTTTCAAAAAAAATTTAAATAAATTTTTTGGAAAAATTCAAAAATTTTTTTAAAAATTTTTTTTTTAAAAATTTGTTCATTTAAAATTTTTCCGTTTTAAAAACAATTTTTTACAGATCAAAAAATTTTTGAAAATAAACAAAAGTTTTTTACCATTTTTAAAAAGGGGAGCAATTTTAAAAAAAAAAAATTACAATTTTAATAAAAAAATGAAATTTTTTTCAAAATTCAGTTGACCCATTTTTTAAAAAGGAAATGAAAAGTTAAGGTAAGTTAAAAAAAAATTTTTTAAAAATCATTTATAAAGGGGAAAAAAAAAAATTTAAAATTTTATTTTTTTAAAAAAAATTTTTAACAAGTAAAGATATATACTAATAACATATGAATCACTAAAAATCAGCGCAATTATAATTTTTTTAAAAAATTTTTTAATTTAAAGGGGAAAAAAATTTTCCAAACAAATTTAGTTTAAATTTTGAAAAAGGTTTTCTTAGGTATTGAAAACAACTTTTTTTCAGGCTTGTATACTATTTCTAGTAAAATTGGATTGTTTGACATCCTAGGAGGAAAAAAATATTGTAGTTTAACTTCATAAAAGTAATTTAGTAAATGTATATGTCACAGGGAACTGAGGAAATTTGGAAGTTCATCAAATCCCTAAGGGGTATGATCAATTGACGAGAGATGTTAAAATAACGTCTCTCTCTTCAAGGTCATTTCCTTGATGAAAATAAGTGATTTTATCATATCCCTGAACTGTTCCAGTGAAATGATGAAATGAACAAGCCAGGATTTGCATTGGCAAAAACTGTCCCCCGGGGGAGGAACACCTGGGGTGTCGAGGGCCACTTTTAACCTTTTGTAGTTTTCGATCCCTAAATATCAACCCCATATCTTTAAAAAAAGGCACCATAGGTTGCATGGGATTGATATTTTGTGTGTAAAACCTAGAGGAAAGACTTAAAATCAAAAATACCAGCTTAATTTTTTTAATTATTGTTATGGGTTTTGAATAAGTAATTCATTTCATTGACTTTTTGGAATTTCTTTCTTCTACTTTAATATAATACACCATATTTGTTAAATAAACATTTTAAATTTGACTATTATTTCATACATTTCACTGGAAACAGATAGGGGATTTGTTCAAACCCCTTCCCTTTTATCGGGAAATGACCTTGGGGGCTTTTTTTAAAATCACCTGCCCAACTGATCACCCCCCCTTGGGGGTTTGATAAAATTTCCCTAATTTCATCTTTTTCCCTTTCAAAAATTTTTATCAATTAGAGCACTATATATGGTTTTCTCCGTTATTTGAAATTCTACGTATTTTTATTTTTTGATTCATATGTTTGAATCCTTTCTTCTGTTTTTGGCCAACATTTATTGTTCGTAAAAAAATGAGATTCAGCAATTAATATATATATGCAATAACTTAAATTAATGCTCACTTAAAATTATAATCTTATTTATTAATAATATCTAATTCATAAATCTGTATCCCCTACATCAAAACGCGTCTCATTTTATCTTTCTTTGAAGGATTACAACATTCGTTTGATAGATTTCTTATTTAAATTAATTAAACTTAAATCTATCAAACTGTAGTTTGATAGTGATTCCTCGTTTAAATGATAAGTCTTTGATTTTTTTTAACAGATTAATAGGCGATTTCAGAATAGAATATCATAATGGCTGTCAAATGCCTGACTTAGCGATTCCCTAAAAATTAATGTTGCTTCAAAAAGTAACTTATGTTTCCCTTCACTTGAGCTCGTGATTGTATTTTTATATTTATTTTTTTACTTGATTATATTATATAAGTTTTCCCCTGTTTTTCCTTTCATTAAAGGTGGTTTTAGGAAGAATCCCCTCACTTCTATTTATGTCTGTGAGTGAAGCGCACACTCAAATAACTCTTCTATTGCTAAAATTAAATTTATGATACAGTGATCAATATCAAGTAATTTACTTTGAATTGCCACGACTACATCATTATATTTAAAAAATTTACCACCCTCATCCATATATTTCATTCATATATACCATTTTTCATAAAAAGTTTTGCGCAATGTTGTTGTTTTATAAGTATTAAAGTTTTCGATATTCATTTTTTAAACACTCTTCTGTGTGGCATGAAAAAATAATTCGATGATATTTTCCTATTCTTATTCATATTATCATGCACATAAAAGGAATGTTTTGCGTAATAAATAATTTTATAATTGTAAGTTGTGTTATGTATTTGTAATGGAAACGGGTCATTACATCAATATTTTTATGCTCTACTCTATTATTTCATTTCTTTAAAATTTATTTTCGATTGCTTATCAATTAATTGCTATGCATCAATAAAGATTAACCTGCAATTAGAATACGATTACGCGATTGTTCTTAAATATTCATTACAAATTTAACAGCATGAATTTTTCTTGTTTGTAAAATGCACTAATTTATAATAATACTTTTAATTTTTGTTTCATAATTGTAAACCATGTGCTGAATATATTAACCATCAATAAAAACTCTTTGGGTTGTAAACTTTATGAAGAAGAATTAAAGAATTAATATGAATGCCACACCCATCTCGTCACGCAATCTGCTGATCTTCGATTTTTTCTTTTTTTTCCTTGAAAATCACAATTTTTTTCTTTCCTCTGCGTGTCTTCGCCCTTTCTTAATACAGGAATGCAGCAAATCTAAAAGTGAACTGAACCCATCGCTATATAAGGAAACTGGACATGTCACGTGTCTAAATGAAATCTCGTATATACTTTATATTAGTTGGGGTTTTTTCATTAAATGTCTATGATTTATCTAACGATATAGACGAGGGACATAAATCGTCTCTTAAAACCTGATGAGCAAACAATTGAGGGCTGCACAGTGTACGACCGAAAAGATCATATAAAAAAACAAGGCGATTAATCATTTTTATTAATATAGATGTCTCACGAAACTGAACTCTTTTTGAAGATGTTGCCGCGAGCTTGCCTATAGGCCTCTGTGGCTCAGGTTCTTCACAAACCCACACTACCTTGACCTTCACATATTGCTTTTTTATCTTCATGGTTGTTTTTTTAAAAACTTATGTAGAAAATAAATAATTTTTATCATTAGCTTTGTAATCTTAGTTTGTGCGTGTTACATAGAATATCAACCCTTTGGGCAGAAATTAGGTCAGTGGCCTGTGAAATGGAGCATGCGCAATATATTCGGATATGCTTTTCATATCTATCTAGAATTTATCGCGATCTTTTTCAAATTCCTTGCTCTACGCTATCAAAAACTATATTGCTTTTATGCTGCCTGAATTTTGAATAAGTATGTTTCGATATTTTTGAATAAAAGCATATAAATGTATACTTTATGGTATTTCATGATATTTTTAATAAATTTCTTTCAAACTTTGATAAAAGTTTGGTTGCATAAAGAAATGAACTAAAATTATTGTGTAGTATTTCTCTGAAGTATGGTTTCTTAAAATTGATTACTGAGAATTTAAGCGACTATATCTTTGAATTAACACACACACACAAATATATATATATATATATATAAACTCAGGTAATTCTGTTTCATTCATTATGTATGTTTTAAATTTTTTTTTAAGAATAAATGTAACTTTTAAAATTTCGCGTGTCTACTTAGTTAAAAATTTATTATCATTATTTTATTTTTCCACAACCAGTTCTTTTTCAATTACACAAGAAAAATTCTACAGATTTTATCTGTAGTTGATATAATTCTATGTTTTTTTCGTTCCAATTAGATGTTAGTTTTGTTTGTAATTACATTCCGTAAACACACAAAACTGTATAGCCTTGATGTTTATACACAAAACTCGTATGGCTGCGGTAACCAAGCGATTATAAGTTGAAGGAATTTGGAGTGCCAGTTTCCCGCAGGGAAACTTAAACTTCTATCTGGATGACTGTGAGTTGCATTAGTTAGGCTTAACCTTATCCCATTGCTGCATTTAATGGTAATAAGAATTTATAATAAAGTTAACTTTGTTAAAAATTTTTACATCAAATGTTGACCAAGCGATTATGGTCAGGAACTCCTGGCCGGCGTGTCATGAGTTGAGCCCTAGTGCAACTGAAGACGCATCTGTGGAGAGGGGTTGATGTACGTTAAATCTGTCGAGGCTCAAAGTCCTTCCATTGGCATGGTGTGGTACTTTGGAGAAGGGGTTCCAGCTCAGGTGTTGTCCTCATCGCTTGATTGAGGTTCAAAATTACCATTTGCGACGTTAATAAACACTCACTCACGCTCAAAGTTCGTATCTCAACTTAATAATTAATTTATCAAAGGATGTTAATATTTGTGATGTCTGAAATTAATCTTCTCTGATAGAGTTCTATTTTACATCTCAAGACATTAAATTTTTTTCAATGGAAATCACATTTATTTTTTCAATGGAAATCACATTTATTTCAATGGAAATCATGCTCTAAATTTACTTACGGAATTCATGAGTTAGACGTTTATTAACGTCGTAGAGAGTATAAAGCAACGAATGGGCTTCTGGCGAGAGACCTCGTAATTTTGAACCATGGTCACGTGACAAGGACGACATCTGAGCTGGCACCTCCTTCTCCGAACTTCCATACCGCTCCAACTGGATGACTTTGAGTCTCGACAGATTAAAAGTAAGTAAGATCCGTCCCTTTACATGGCGGGTCTTTAGTGGCACATGACTCGAACTCATGACATTCTGGTCTCAAGTCCGTGACCATGAACATTAAGCTTTAGTGGTTACTACGGGATTTTTGAAGCTTTATCTATCTGTCATATTATTCTAACAATTCATTTATCCTGTATATAACAATCATGGCATAAATATGCATTATATTTAATTCTAAATATCAATTCCAATTAAATTTCTACATGTTAACCCTTTATCTACCGATGGTACTTATAAGTAGCACTCACTTTAAAAATACATAGAATAACCATTTTTTCGAATATTCTGACGATACTTAACAGGAATATTCTTTGAAATCCACTCTTCCAAGATATATCACAGCACGGGTTCTATGATGAGTATTTTAGCGGGGAAGGCGAATAGTTTTATAGTAGAAGTTGCGTTTTCAGCGGATTGCGAAGATTATCATTTTTGTCCCGAAAAAATAGTTAATGTCAAAATTTAAGTGTCTTATTTTTTATTTTTGTATGTTAATGAAGACCTTTAGAAAACGATTGGACTATTTATTTTAAGTGAACAGTGTATATAATTAATTTTACAGTTGAATATCTTTAATTAATTAATTAGCTTTAACGGATTAAATTTCTCTAAGTTGAGTATTTTGCTTATGTGCTTATTTATGCTCCCTTAATTTTCAATGTAGTGATCCAAAAAAAATATTGCATGAAAAAAACTGCAGTAAATCATAATGCGGTAGGGGTAAAGGGTTAAACTATATACTTTATTACAACTATTATTATCTCTTAACTACTATTTTACTATTTACTATTTTATTGTAAGTAAAAGACAAATTTTACAAAGTGAGTGATAACTCCCACGACGTTTTCAAAAATAACAAAGCAAAGAAAGACTGAAAAATATAGTGTTATGTCTAACTTATAACTTGACAAGTTGAAAAGTATTGTTTTATAATAAATTCCATCTTCTGTTTTCTTAGCATAATTCGATGTTTAGTTTTCCATTGTGATCAATCTGGTAACTTGAGTGACAACCCGTCCAGATAGAGACGTATATTCCTCCCCCCAGTATGATTTAAAAGGAGGCATACTGAAGGCATCTTGTGTGTCAAGCATGATATAAAGCACATGCTTTGTTTTGGGTGGCAACCCAACAGCTGTTCTCTTACGAACTGAAAAACGCCAATTTGTTGTATTAGAAAAAGTGGTGCTTGTACCATTCAAATGAAAAAATAAGGAAGTTCCATCGTGGGTGGCTGGAATTTATACCGAAAGAGGTCATTGTTAGCACTGAATTTATTGAGACAAATAAATCTGAAGGAGACAGTTACTTATGAGCTAGCATTATGTTTAGTCTTGAAAAGAATCATTTTGTTCCATGGAAAAAACCTGTGAATCTTACTCTTCGCTATTTTTTAGAATGTTTTTATAAAAAATGTGCTTAGCTTCCCCATATTCAGACGTAAGAGTTTTTTTTTTGCTATATCTTTTTTCTTTTTTTTTTCTGAATAAAATAATTTTTTTAGGTGTTAATAAAATTTATTCCAGACAAACTGTTTTTTAAAATGTATAAATAAATGTCTGTTATCAAAACGTTATATGAACAGTGATGCACACAAGAATTTTTCATGAGGGGGGGATCGAGGGTCGAAAGTTCACCATTCTCGTATCATACTCGAATATGCCACCATATATATTTTTTTGATTTTGCCGATTGTCGGGAGTAAAAAATAAATTATTAAATTAATAGTTATAGCATTAATTAATAAAATAAATTATTAATAACAAATACTTAATTAAATTTTATGTACTATGTACTTCGAATTATAATCAATCAAATCAAGGGTGATTGGGGGGAGATTTGGACCCGTTGACGCCCACCCCCTTGCATGCGCCACTGTATATTAATATGTTTTTAATTTCTAACGTATTTATTGAAGCCTTTGTAATAACAAGGTAAGCATATGAGATAGAATAGAACATATTGTTAAAAAATTCAGGCCCTTATCAGTTAATTCATAAAATGAACTAATTCATAATTAATCACATATTAACTCCATAATATGAATATGATTAATTTTACTATATGCGATTTGCATTAATCCTTAAAATATATAAGGCATTTGTAAGGAAATATGTAAAGAATTAGTTAAAACTCGACCATTTTTTAAAATTCTTTATTAATTTCAGAAATTAAATTATAGGTTCGAAATTCTTAAAAGTTTTCGTTTGCTTTTCGGTTTTGTTTCGGGAAAAATTAAAATAATTTTACATGCTTTTTCTCATACAATCATTGCAGATTAACTTTTTTTTGAAAAAAAAATTGTTCTTTAGCGTTTATAAGTCATTTTTGTCATAAATCATGAGAAAAAACAGTTGTTAACTATTTGATATATTATATTTTAGTACAAGAGCTTTCTCTTGAAACATAATTACCTGTTTTGTTTACTTGCGTTTTATGACATAAACATTTAGTTTCTTGCGATGAATACGTAATGGAATACATTTAATTTTAATATGTTTATGTGGCTATTATTAAGTATTGAATTATAAATATATTCTGAAAATTTACTCAGAAATATGAATTTATTCATATTCTTGAATAAATCTTCATCAGTACTATCTTTTACTATCAATCTGTTAATTATTATTTCTTATTTCCAAGACTTGATTATAAATTTTGAATTAATTTTAACTTTCATTACGTATTGCTTAAACGAGTAATTTTTATTTGTCTCTGCATTTAAAGTCGTTTACTAGCTTTTGGATACTTAATTTTCATCGTTAAATGTAATCATGGGGTACATGTGCTACGAAAGTATTTTCGCTTATAGTAATTTGAATAAAGTTAAATATTAAAGTGGAATATATTTGAGAGTTTCAGATTAAAAATTAAAAGTTTAGTTAAAGGCTATAGGGGTTAGAAAAGAGGTTCAATTAGTTTAATTTTTAAAGCCTTAGGTGTTGCATTTTTGGCGTTATTAGATTCAAACGGAATCGTTACTAAAGCGTGCGGGGTATCTGATGTACGTTAAATTTGCTTAAGTTTTCGGCTCTCATTTACGCATTGAACGAAATTTAGTGAGATAGAGCAGTGATCCGCAACCCCCGGTCCGTGGATCAAATGGTGCCGGGCCGCCTAAAGAACATTAAACTATTGCCATTTTATTTAAAGTGGTGCATTTCTCTTGGATTTGCGCAACTTTTCACAGATATAATTTTATATTCCACGTTAAATCACTTTTATTCATTTTTGGTGTAACTATATTTTATTCTGAAGGCATATTTATAAATGTAACTAAATTAAAATTGTTAAATCAAAACAATCTAAAATATAAACAATCACCATGTCCCACCCTCAGCGGGCCGCGGTAAAATTATCAAACGTTGACCGGTCCGCAGCGATAAAAAGATTGCGGAGCACTGAGATAGAGGAATGGGGAACACAGCTTAAGTGTCGTATTTGTCAATTGACCATGGTTCCATTAACGAGAAAAACATTCGAGATGCATTTCATGTTTGGAAAATATCCATCTATATCAGCGGTTCTTAAATTGGCGCCGACAGACCCCTGGGTTCCTCAGCGCCTTTCTAGGAAATTCGCGAAAGTTTCCCAGTTAATGTTAAGATTTTCCCTCTTTTACTAATTCGGAAAGGCATCGTGGAAAAATTGAAAGATGTTCTAACAAGATCACTAAAAATTGTCTCTTTACTAGACTTTACTAGAAAAAACTTTACTAGAAGATAAATTTTTATCAAGGATATTGATTCAGTTTTTTTTATTGTTTGGAACTATATAGCCATTACTATAACGTAATATTTTCAAAAAAAAATAGCAGAGACACATATAAGTGTTAAAAAACTCTGTAAAAGTAGTAGAGGGTCTTGGGATAATCGAGGAGCCTTTAAATCACTCAGCCATGTGTTAGGAGTCGGGGGGATATTCTAAGTCTTGGGGGTCCGCTATGTCAGGCTTATACATAAAGGGGGCCCGCAGCGTTCGAAAGTTGAACAGCCGCTGATCTATAGCAGTGGTCTTCAAAGTTTTTAGACTCGTGGAACCTTTAGAAATATAAAGTATTGGGGGGAACCCGAATCCATACAATCTCTCTCACTTTCAGAAAAATATATCTTAAAATATCATTTGAGGTGGATGCCCAATTTGTACAAATCTCCTTTATAGTAGATTATAAATAGGTACTTTATGTAAAGACAACACACACACAATCAAAGTAAGGTATTGTACTTGTATTGAAAAAAATTATTGTTAATATAATTTATGTATTAATAACATAAATTTGTGCTACAGGTATCACCTACACATACGTTATAATTAGTAACTGGGATATGTGCTTGTATTTTTTTACGCAAATTGTTGAAGTGTAGATCTATTGAAAGGCTTTGAGAAACTTGAGGATATCCTGGGTTATTTTTAACCAAAAATCAAGACCTTCTTGTTCATAACTGCATTTTAACTTAGAATCTGCTGTTAGTTCAGTCACTCGTTCTTGTTCTATCTGTAATAAGTCGTAATTTTTATTGAAATGTTTAAATGAATTTTTAATCCAATCCATAAAGAAAAGGTGAATACGTTTTGAATTCACATTTATAATTTTTTCTTTGATTTTTTGTTTTGACCCATGGAACCCCTGAATATGCCTTGTGGAATCCCAGGGTTCCGTGGAAGACAGTTTTTAGATCTATAGGGTAATCTGCATGATTCTCTGCCTGAACGCTAGAGGTCGCTAACCTTTGTAGCAATTTAATTTTGAATTATAGCCTTTTGATATTTGTTTTGGTTTGTAAAATAATCATGTAACTCTGATCAGGTCAATTTAATTTGTCACTAGAATAAAGATATTTCCTTTAATTAAATATTCCTTAATTTTTAACTATGTATTTATTTAGAAAGTGTCAGTATCTCTTGCTTGTAACCATTTTGGATCTAGTTTTAGTTGCTTTTTTCTTCATCATGTGCGACGTTAATCAAATAATATAAATCATTCTTAAGTGTCTATATTTCAAGGAGAACGATTTCTCTCATCCAGTTTGTGAATGAAATTACTATCGTATAATTTTTAAATGTTAATTCTGAAGAAATTTAAAACATTAAAAGATTGGAGTAAATTATAAAAGTTATTGCTTTTAACTTCGATGAATAAGATTTGTTTTTAAAATGTTCTGATAATTATTTTTGAAACTATGAAAAATTTAGCTGTTTTTAAAATCAAGGAAATTTTTGATTCTTTAATACTCTTCTTTAAAGTTTAGGTGGTGATATAGTAATTGAATTATCAATTTCAATTAGATATTAATAAATTTCGTCGTATTGCTTCGTTATGAAAGTTCTCTTAAGAATTTCTCCTATTGATTAAAAAAAAATGCTATAGAGTTATTTTAAATTTGTTCTGGGTGATAATATTATTTGTATCTTATATTCAACTGAATTCTTGTTTTATTTTTATATATGAAATAAAATTAGATTGTTAAGGTACAGTGGATTTTCACTTTGGTAAAAAATCGATCAAATTTCCGATTTTTCACTTTTAGCATATTAACAATGCTTGTGCACAATCCCCGCTACTGAATGCAAAAAAGAATTTTTCAATTCTGATCGTTTTTATGGAAGTTATTTTGTTTTCAGTTAGAAAACCTGTTTGATCACGCCTTTTTGTTTTATTTATATTATTTTACTTTTAGATTTGTTGTTTGTAAAGATCTCGTGTTTGCATGATTTTAAACTGCAATTTCAGTCATATTTCAGATGATTATATCAAAATACCAATTCATCTTTCGCTACTGAAAATTTGTTTATTCTTAACAGTAGGTATGTTTATTATAACAGCACAAAGGAAATCAGTTTATAACTTGTAAATAATATGGTATCTCTTAATTACAGCAATAATTGCTTTTATCAAATGTGTGTATTGGAGGACTTATAACATTGTGCATATAAAAACCTTCATATAAGGGAATTTTAATTTTTGTCTAATAACTCCAAAATGATCCCTGCCCAACACATTTTTCTCAATTTCAGTGAAAATTTGAACAAATATTCTCCATAGATGTATAAATATATGATAGTGAGCGTTTTTTTTTAATTATTTTTATTTAAGGGTAGGGAAAGTAGTATAAAAAAGAAACATAAACATTTTAGTTTTTAACGGGGAAAAAAATGAACGTAAATAATAAGAAATATGAAAAAAACCTTACTTAAGCTTTATTTTTATGTATAAAAGGAACATTATGAGCAAATATTGAAAGTGTAAACTGAATTTGTGTGGTTGCGTATGGAACATTTTGAAGTATATTAATTATTCGATATAATTAAAAATTTAAATACCTCAGAAACCATTAAAAATATTTTCACTAAATTTTGTACATTGATATCCGTCAACCCATTATACATTTCTCGCGAATTTGAAAAAAATTCATAGGCAATTTAAAGAATTGATTTGGAAAAGTTCATTGTAATCTTAATGTTTTTTAAAAAATATGGATACAAAGGCAGAATTGCATATTTACTTTCAAAATAAAATAAATCTGCTTAATAAATTATATTTATAATAATTTTTCACACGATATTGGTTCTTATTTTATTAAATAAGTTTCACACGAGTGATGTTTCAATAAAATAGATACATCTCTCTCGTGTGAAAAGTACCGTCCCCATACTTTTCACGAAGTTCAACTAAACGCATAGGACAGAGCATAAATAATGAATAAACTATTACTTCTGCTAAGCGATGTCGTTGAAGGAAATTATTTATCCCTTTTTCGGCTTTCCGTATTCCACTGAAATCGCGTCTTCAGACTTTGTAGCGTTTCCGGAAAATGAAGTCATTTACCAAGACTCGACAGGATATACATCATACCAATTCGGGATATGAAGAGTGGGAAATACACCATCACTTTGTTGCTATGCACCTGGGGAATGCATTTATTTTCCAAGTTCTCTACGATTCAAGATTCATAAATTATATTTCTGAGTAATATATAAGACTTAAGAAAATGAAGCTGAAACTACACGCTAAATGAATATGTGACAAGTATTTAATTTGGTTTCGGAGAAGATGTCATTAAATATATATATTGCGATGGTGGTTAAGCTCATTGGAAAAAGATGCCGTTCTTATGTGTTAATTAATTAAACACCAGCATATTTCGCTTCCAGGATGAAATCCATAAATAGATTCTGAAAGAATCTGATTAACATGAACTTTCGCACTAGTTTGTAATTATATCACATACAGTAATTATCGATCATTTTTCTGTGGAAAACAGGTTCGTCTCTTAAGTTAGGTATTTATTTTTGCGCCTGAACATTTTTTAATTCTTTTCTGAACTTTATAATTTATTGTATTTATCATATCGATAGAAATTTCATATGATCTTCCAATACATTTCCAGTAGATATTGATGATGATAATCATAATTAAACGTCTTAAGGCGTCGTGTTGAAAATTTAGGTAAACAAATTGCATAGAGCTTTACTCTTTTTGTTGCTGATCAGAATTAATATATGAAATAAATTTTTACTTAAAACTCTAATTTTACATATTTTTTCTCTTTATCATAATTCAAAATACCTTATTTCGAATCTCGTCTCATTTCACCTCGCATGAAAGGATTAAAATTATATTTTTCCAGATTTATTAGTGATTCCTTATTAAAAGGATTAGAACTTGAATTTTTGACTTGATTAATTGGCGATTTCTATTAAGAGAATAACTTAATTGCTTACACCGGCCTTACTGAGTGGTTGACATTTTTTCTAAAATACTGACGTAATTTCTAAAATTAATTAATAATCTCTTCACTTGAACATGTGATTATATTAAGGTTTCTCCTGTTTTTCCTTGTCTATTTGAATCTATAAAGGAGGTAATTTCCTTTCTTGTTCCTTGACACTTGATAGTGTAAATAATAATAAAATGTACACGAATTTCTCATCCGGTGTTAAAATAAAAGATGATATGAACCATATTAGAATTTTTAATTGCCACGACTACAGTTCACAAAATGAATCCCATCTCATTGATTTATTAAAGTATTACATATGTATATATATATGTGTGTGTGTTGTATTATCATTGGCATTGCTTTAATAAAATTATATATGTTTGCTGTATTATTTCATGGATTATATGATTTTATTTTTGTTGGAGATTTGAAATAGAATTTTTTCAGTCCTTTAAAATATCTCATTTGATTCTAGATGTAGTATTGTTTGCAGTATATATGCGTTAGAATTTTATATAAAACTGTATTTCTGTGTAATTTTCAATCTATGAAATAACATTCGGGTTATATTTTTGATCATCTAAGTGCTAGCAAATATGATTTTTTTTCACATTTAATACATATAATTCTAAGAATTCAGTTCATTGGCTGATACAGTAATGGCACGTATCAGAGTTTTTCATATAATGAAAAAATTCAATTATTTTTTGGTTAAGATATATAGTAAGTTACACGAAAAGAGACAATGATTCATTTCTAAGTTCAATTTTTAATTCAGTTAACAAAATTTTCAATATGTTAATGCATGCTAGATATATAGTGCTAAAATCATTACGTAAGAAGAAATAATTATTAATTTATTAATGTTGTTATTTGTGATTAGTATATTTAAGTTAAGTTTGTACTTAAATGTTTCAATGTTTACGGAAAAATTAAATTTGATAAAACTAGAAATTCGAAGTCTAGAAAATAAATAATATTTAATGATTAATATTTAATCATTATTAATTCTTTTTTTTTGTTTTGAGCAAATAATGTTTTTGTTTAAAAAGTATGTCGTCTTTTACGTAAATAAACGACCTTATAAGAAGCTCTTAGGGTGGGTGATTATCTATCAAGATAAGTATTACACAAACTTAAATTATCGCATTTCGTAGTTATCCCATGAAAACATTAGGTTTACCTTATTCAATTTCTGTCTAAATGACCATTTGATGAGTAAATTAAAATAAGGAGGATTGTTTCAAACCAGTTCATCATTAAACGAGTCAAATAAGCGACATCATTAAACAATAATTTTTATGACAAATTTGTCTTAGTCTGATCGTTAAAACACGACAAATGGATTGAAGACATGATGACCATCTTATATTTACTTAAGGAAAAAAATAAAGAAACTATTTATGATTTGATAGAAACTCAAATATATCCATAAAGCTGATTAAGGCAGTCTAAATGTTTTTATAGTGTGTGTATTAGAAAAAAAAAAAAAAATATATATATATATATATATATATATATATATAAATGTAATACAATCCATGAGTTCATGCAGATGTATTCTAACCACGTTTACCTGCTTGACTTTAATAACTGCATTGACGAAGACAAATTGCACTTTGTGGTTGATTACGGTTGTAATTGCCCAAGAAGACCACACGCAATGTTCAAAATCTCGAAACATGAAAAAGGAGTAAAACAGCTTATTCAATTCTCGCATCAGGTATTTTCTTAAACAAACCAGTTTTTATGTGTTTTGTTTGAATCTTACTGTTAAGAACTTTTGTTTCTTTTCAGTGAACACTTGATAGTTGTTTTACGTCTGGCGGTTGCGAATAATTTGTCATTAGAAACTGTGACTTTAACTTTTAGCAGTCATTTTATGGATACGAATAATTTGGTTCTATTGTTTTGTAAAATGAAGTTTTTGAGTTTTATACCGTCCTTTTTTTTTGTTTTCCCAACGAATTTAGTTCAGTGTTAACTATTTTGATACTTTGTAGTCGACTGTGCCAACATTTCCTGTGATATTTAAACTCTGAGTTTTATTCTGTGTTAATTAATTCACTTTCACTATGTTTAAGCCCTTCGAATTAATTCAAAAATAGTTAGTTTTTGCCTTAAATTTTTGATATTAAAATCTGTTATTATAATCTTAATTGCGTAAATTTTTGTTAATTCATTCATTTTTTTAATTGTGTGAATAGAACCGTTTTTTATTAGTTTCTTATTAAAAATTTTATTACTCAAAATTTATTTACCTGTGTTAATTATTGTAAGTTATAATGTGTTAGTTTTTTACAAACAATTTTGAATTAATTGTTTTTTAATATCAGTTTTAATTTAGCAGATGCTTATAAATTTATAATATTGACGAATCATTTTAAATATAATCAAGTACTTAATTTTTGCATTATTAACATAACTTTTTAATTTTTGTTAATTGCTTTGGATATAATCAAGTTGATTAACTTTGTTAATGTTTATCAACATTTTTAGGTATAATTAAATAGAATAACTTTGTACATCTTTATATTAATTAATGTAATTTTTATTTTTAATTTTTATTAATTAATATAATTTTTATTTACTTTTATTAATTAACATAATTTTAATTTACTTTTATTAATTACTTTAATGTTTTGGTTAATTTTTATTGATTACTCTGATTTGGTTGTTAATTTTTATTAATTAATATAATTTTGATTTACTTTTTATTAATTACTCTGATTTTTTGATAATTTTTATTGATTACTCTGATTTGGTTGTTAATTTTTATTGATTAATATAATTTTCATTTCATGTTTATTAATTAATGTATTGTTATTTATTAGTTTTTATTAATCAATAGAATTTTTGTTTGTTAATTATTATTAATTAACATATTTTTTTGCTTAATTATTTTTGATCAACATATTTTTAAATTGTTAATTATTATTGATTAACATATTTTTAATTTGTTGATAATTAATAATTAATATAATTTTAACTAGAAAAGTATTTAAAGTATAAGAAAATTATATAAATTGGTGTTGATTTCATTAACTAATTTGAGATAATTTAGTTATAATTCCTTTTGAGTTCATTGACTGATTAACTTTGTAAATAATTTTAGATTTAGTTAATCATATTTTACAAAGTTATCCTTTTCTATTAATTTTAAAAAAAGTTAAATTGATTTAGTAGTTAATTTTTTTATTTTAAGCTCAATCAAACTTATGTTTGATTTTTCTAACTATTAATTGATAGAATTATTAACACAATAACTGCTTAAAATGAAAAAAATTAATGCAGTTAGTGATTCTAATATCTGATTCTAGAAATTTGATACATTTTAAAGTACAATGTACCAAACACTAAAGGATTTATGGATTCATATGAAGTTACTCAATTTTGTTTGAAAAATCTTTATTCATTTATTTATACTGTTAGTTTAATTATGAATGCTAAGTTGTAAAAATAAAGAAGAAATTTATTTAATTTTTCTTTTTTTGTGTGACGATATATTATTTACATATGTCGTTAAGTTGTCAACTCAAATCAATTAGCAAGAATTTAAAAATGCTTATTTTTAACCATAAGAAAAAAAAATCTGGATCACTTTAAATTAATTAAACAATTCTCTAGGAAGGCGAGAATAAATTTCTATAATTATTTGTAGTTTTATTAAAAAAATATCGGGAAAGCAATAATATCTACAAATCAATATAAATATTGACCTTCTGAAAATACTGATTAATACTGAATTGTCTTTTTGTTAATAAAAGAAACATTAAACTCTTTGGTAAATATTCTTTTATCATCAGATTTTATACAAATTTAAGTTATATTTTACTCAATCGTAAAATAATGTATCCTAAGTTTTATAATTCTTTAGCATACAGAGTATCCAAAATTAACGTGTATTTTGCGATAAATACATTTTTTCAAAAAATAAGTGTTATAACTCCCCATCCGCATTTTATGGATTGTTACAATTTCCTAGCACGTGCAACTTGATCCTTGGATAATACTTATGTAGTTACGAGTTCTTCAAAGCCAAAGCTAGAAACAAAAAATCACTGGTTTGTAAGAGCTCATAACAATCGATTAGGGATGGCTAATTGCTGTCAAAGTAGCAATGGGATCTTAAATCTCCGAGTCTGTTATTACTTATTCTTTAAAGCAGCTCTGTAGCCAACAATTTAGTGATATAGAAATTGGATCATGACTTCGAATTGGATAAGTATTTTAGTGATTTAATTGCGTCTTTAATGTAGACCACACACAGAGAAAACTACGAAGGAGATTTAGGTCGAAAGTAAAAAATTTTCATCTAAGTAAATTGAATGGGTATTAATTGATTTATAGAATGATAAAATAAGAAAAATAGATCTTCGCTTGGAGCTGTCTTAATAGATTTATCTTCTTAAAGTTGTGGCACCATGAAGATTATGATCACGTCCATTTTGAAGAACTGTGTCATTTCAACTTTCATTTCAACTGTGTCATTTCAACTTCATTCTTGCGAATGATTATTTGTTTTTTTTTTAGTAATAAAGTTAGTAAATCTTTAAGATTTTAAAAACACTTTAGGGATTTCTGAGAATTTTAACATAATTTTCTTCTAATTGAAGGAACAAATACAATTTGGAAAATTAAATTATATCTTTTACTGTCATAATTTATTTCTGAAATGTATCATTCTGCATTAATTACAAAATTTGTTTCAAAATTTTAGCTAGGATTAAATTTCTATTGTACACTCTGAGTTTAGATTGACCTTTAAAAAGTTTCGAGAAAAAAAGCTTTCTTGTAACTTGTTAAGTCTCTTGGTGCTTAAAATTCAATTATATATCCATATTAATTTTAATGACATTTGTTGTTTATTAACATTTGTCTTAGAATATTATAGTTTTATTTAATATTATTCACAGAAATAGGTGTACTCACTAACGAAATTAAGACATAAAATGTAAGGATTTTTTTGAAAACGTAACATTAATTAAAAATTAGGTTACTGTTTCATTTAATTGTGCATTTTATTACATTAAAAATTGAATCTAGATTTTTTAAATTACCATAAAATCCGGCGTATAACGTGCACCTATACTTTCAAGCTGCATTTTTTAATTTTTAGGTATATTCGCCGTATATCCCCCCTTTACGAAGAAATCTGAAATGTTAGATAAATGCAAACAATGCTCTTATGTTTTAAAGTGATTACTTGGAGGTATTATCCCAGACTTTTGAAGAAAAAAAAACAGTATGCTTTTAGTACTACTACTCTTATAGCTCATAAGGCATGTCATTTCTTTTAAATAAACGGTATTTTGATATGTGTAGAAGCAAAAAAAAAAAATATCCTCATTTTTTTTAATTTTTAGTCTAATCGCTTTTGTACACGGTGTATAATGCGCATCCTTAAATCTCGATCTTTTTTGTGTGTTAAAAGTGCGCTTTATACGCCGGATTTTACAGTTCGTACAAATATATACATTTAACTTAATGAAACTATTATTTATTTCTTTTAAATAGTAGGATTTTCATTACAAATGTTACAAAAGTCATTAAAATTCACTTAATTGAGGATCATTGTTGTAAAATATTACAGACGAATTCAATTATACAGGACGTTATTAAAATTAATGTTTTTTAAAGTGGTATTTATAGTAAATTAAAGATGAAACCTTGAAAATGTTTCAATTATTTAGGTTTACTGCTACAATTACCGCGATTCATAATGGATCAATATCTTTCATTTTACAATGAAATTATAACAAGCTTTATTAGTAAATACGACTCTATTGTTCGCTGATTATCATGTTTATATTACTTCGAATTCACTGAGTTTGTGTATTGACTCAGTTGTGACGAAAAATAACAAAAGTGAGTTCAGATCAATAAAGGAAAATGATTAATCAGCATTACTTTTTATTTCATTTAAATGACTTTCATATTTGTCAACAAAAGGAAATGACTCTTTATGATTTTGGTAAATATCTATTAAGTGACAAAAGATATTTCTTCTCCGTCATTTTGTCCTTTTTTATTTGTCCGTATATTGATGAGTGTTTTGGTAGCTTATTTTTATTTTTTTTTTTTGTATACTTTTTTCTTGCATCTTTTTCGTAATTGCTAGTTTTCGTTTTCTTTTGTTATACTTTTCTCTATGTTTTTCTTTTGGAATTTTTTGTTTTTTTTTTTAAAGAGTTTTTTAGATCCCACGGCCCCCGGAGTTACCGAAATTTACTGAATAAAAAGTAAAATTTCGTCCCTTTTAACAAAAATTTGTTTTTTTGACTTAAAATTAGTATATTGTTTTTGAAATTTTTTTATGTAACCTGTAACTTGTTTTTAATGGAATGACGAAATTAATTTTTTTATGAAATTTTTTTTTAAAAAATTAATAACTTTTGCCACACAATTTGTCATTTAAAAAACTAATTGTTTTAAATATTCTTTTTCTTTTTTAAATTTAGATTGGTGGCCCAGTTTTTTAGTGTTCCAAAACCCCTTTTTGATCGGGAAAGATTTAATCATTTTTTTATTTCTGCATCGTTTTTCCCCCATTCTTCTGTGATTATTGTTTTACTTCGCTTTTTTTATTTGTCATGTTTTATTTTTTTTACATAAAAAATCTCACCAAATATGTTCTACGGGGCTAAATAAAGTGTTTGGGAGGGGGGTATTTTCAAAATTTTGGGGGACAGTTATAGAGACACCAGTGGCGTACTTGGGGCAGTGCGCTTGGCGTCATTCCCCTTTTAAAAAAATGAAGCCGTTTCCAGTACCCAAATTTTGGGGGAAAATTTTAAAATTTCATTTTTAAAATATTTAAATGGGGCCCTTGTTTTACAAAATTCAAAAAAAATACCACATTACCTAATTTTTGGGCCCGGCCCAAACACCCCCCCCCCGGGGACACTTCCCCCCTCCATGTTTTATTCATCCAACTAGATTATTGGGATTAATTTTTAAAATTAAAAATTGTCAGAAAATTGTTTGGGAAATTTTGCAGATAATTCAACATTTTTGGTTCTGATGGGCCTATAATAGCTTGTAAATTGGGAAAAATAAGGGGTTTTAACCCCCTGAATTTATGTGGAACAAGAAGTCCTCCACCCCATGCTTCAGCATTGAAGTGAAAAAGTTTTTTCTGGCGTGGGGGGGTAAAATTTTTGGCCCCAAAATTAGGTAATTTTGGGATTTTTTAAAGGTATTGTGAATTATGGGGCTCTATTTCAATATTTTTAAAAGAAATTTTTTAAAATTTTCCCGAGAAATTTGGGTAATTTGGGGACGACTTCCCCTTTTTTTTTTAAAAGGGGAATGATGCCAAGCGCACTGCTTGTAATTTTACGCCACACTTTTGTTCCTTTTATAACTTTTTCCCCAAATTATGAAAATACCTCCTCAATCACTTTATTTAGCCCAGTAAAAACTTTTTATTTGGTGGGATTTTTATGTAAAAAAAAATAAAAAAATGAAAAATAAACACAAAATGCAAATAAAACAAAATCACAGAAGAATGGAGGAAAAACGATTTCCCGAAATTACAAAAAAATGATTAAATCTATACCACGATGCTTTTTAAATTTGGTTTTTAGACACTAAAACCTATCCCACTAAAGTACTAAAAATTTAAAAAAAGAAATACAATATTTAAAAACTAAGTTGAGATTTTTTTTTAATTTTTACGAAGACTTTTTTGGCGTTTAATTTTTTGTAGTTTTATTTTTAATTTTTAAAAAAAAAATTTCACTATTTTTAAAAAATTAAAGTCATTCCATTAAGAAAATTTTGGGGTATCCAAAAAAAATTTCAATTACAATATACTAATTTTTTAAGTCGAAAACATCAAAATTTTTAAGAAATTGCAAGTGTACGAACACTTTTTTTGGCCCCCTTTAAATATATACATTATAATAAAAAGAACACCTTTATTTTTTTAAATTTTAGTTTTACTATCAGAAGGTTGTTTTTAAAACCAAAAAGGGGTGGTCCCCAATTACTAAACCCCAAATATATATATTTGTTGCTAAGATCCTATGTAATGGTACTCATCCTGACTCGACGAGATATCTTGGTCAGTGAAACGAAGGATCCTCTCCTTGAAATTTCGAGGGTTTCGAATATTAACTCTAATATTCTAAATTCCGCAGTTAACCTAACGACCGTCGACCTCATTCTCACTTGGCTAGTGCAGAAATTCTTAACCGCTGTGCTGCGACACTTTCGTATGCCCCCATATTCTTGAAAAATGCCACCAATTCTTTTTAAAAATTATTAATTATACTTTGAGATAAAAATAAAAATTCGAAAGCGTATCATTTAACTGTTTTATAGAAGTAAACTATTCATAAAATTGTTATCTACAATTTGGCAACACTAGATGAGAGATATTCATTACTTCCCAAATTTAGATATAAAAAAATTTGATTGGGGTCGTAATCCATTTGCGATAACGGATATATCTTTATATGAATTACCTTTGAATGAAGATGATGAAATAATTTTGCTCTGTAATAATCGAGATTTAATTTCAAAACATTCTGAAGAATCAATTCATTTTGGATTAAAATTAGAGGCTATTATCTCATAATAGCCAAAACGCTTTTAAAAACATTGTTCCAATTTTCTACATCTTATTTGTGTGAATTCGGATTTTTATCATTAACAAATATAAAAATGAAAAAGGTCAAAACTTTTAAATGTAGATGACAATATGAGAGTGTCAATATCATTTCTACGATCAAATATTAAAGAAATTATCAAAAATCATCAATCTCAATTTGCATTAAATGTATTCTTATAATTAATTTATAATTAACTACCGAACAAACATTATATTCTCTTAGTCGTACGTATTATTTTATTTAAAATTAAAAATTATTAACATATACTATTTTACACAGTGTATTACAGTAACTAAAATTCTTTTAAACTTATTTTATCGTTAGTGTGCCACCTAATTTTGAAATAGTTAAAAGTGTACCGTAACAAAAAAAAAGGTTGAGAATCACTGCTGTAGAGTTTAGGTAGCAAATCGTATTAGCATGAATTGTAACCGGAAGCGATTTTATAAACATATAACAGTTAAGAAATATTTTTCCCAAGATGATTAATAAAAGGCGCAGATAGGACCCGTTACAAGTTAAATATCCAATATTACTTTTAAGATTTTTATGTAAAGAAATGTATTTTTTGTTTCAAATATAAAAATAAATTCTTTAAATCTTTATTTTTAAGGAGAATCTTTTAATAAAAGATCTATTTTGCCTAAAATATGCTGTTTTGCATGTATCTAGATATCTAGATATATATTATAAATGCGAAAGTTTGTGAGGATGTTTGTCCGTCTTTCACGCAAAAACAACTGAATGGATTTTAATGAAACTTTACAGTAATATAGCTTATACATCAGAATAACACATAGGCTATAATTTATAAAGATATTGTGTGAAGTGTCCAAAATATAATGATATTTGTCAAGTAAGTAGGAAAAAATTCTGCCATCTGCAAGCAATTCTGGCAGTGCGCTGCGAAAAAGCCCACGACAGCATATATCTATATTTTATATGTGAAGAAATACTTTTTGTTTTGGCTACACAAGGCGCTCGCTTCTAATTAATTCCTGTGATCAGCATAATCCCTATTTTTTTTATTTCAGAATAAAACTAGGTTTTGAAGGGAGGGGTTGTTATAAATCTCTTTATTTAAATGTTTTTTTATGATTTTATTATGCACATTTGGTAGTAAGAAATTGATCTTTTTTCAAAATAAATGCTTTATCGCTTCTGGTACTTAAAGTAAATAAACTTTCTCTTTCACCATACATTAATTGGACAAATTTTCAAAATTTTCTTGTGGTTATTAGTTAATTATAACGCTATAATTTTAATTGAATAGGCAGATATTGCATTTTTAAGTATAAAAATAATTATAACTATTGTACTGTATTTTTGGAGTGAGTGAGTGAATATTAACGTCGCACTGTTCAGCTACACGAGGGCTTTTGGCAACGGACCACGTAATTTTGAACCATGGTCAAGTCTTACAAAGCTCTAATAAAGTTTGAGCTATGAAAGTAGCTAGACATTTGCCAACTTGACTCTATCGTTAACATTTCGCTATGTTTTTCATTGAATCGCCATTATAATTTAAGAAACAGCGTTTCTTTCGAATATTACAATTTTAACCTAAAATAAATACAACATAAAGTAATATTAATGTATTACACTTTCAGATGTAAATTATTTACACTATTTTAAGCGTTCATTACACAAAACTTTTAACAATGTGTTACTTTTGCTGAGCAGAGATTAGCTTAGGGAGGTATTTTCAAAAATCGACCCTCAAGCGTGTTACGGGGAGTTATAAATAAAAAAAAAATCCTTTTTATCTGCTATTAGATCTACATACTTAAAATCTAACAAAGGTGTTGTTTTTTTTTGTTCAGCTGAGATATGTGTGTGTGTGTGCAAAACATTTTTTTGTTTAATTTGCAATTCACGTAAAATTAACTCATTAAAAACTTCTTTATCCTTCAATCTGTGTTGTTGAATTTTTCAGTTCACCCGTGCGAAGAACGGGTATACCCGCTAGTATATCTATATATTGATCTAAACAGAGCATCCATTTTAATAATAAATCACATAAAATTACTTACCATAAATCGAGCATCTGATATTTAAAAATAATATTAGAAATTTACTGTGTTAAGTAAAGATTTCTCACTTTTTAATTCTTAATGAACGACTAACATGAAATTATAATCTATCTAAAAATAACCATTTTCGTATATAAGAAGTTGTGACTCTCTTTCTCTATCTGTATACCGAGAATTATTTAAGAACTAAACGCAATTTTAAAATTTCTATCTAAATTGTAAGAAAATTACATAATTTGAGTGTGTAATAGCGTTACTATATTTTTCATTTAAGTTTAACCTTCAATTTGAAATGTAAAGGATGGTCAAAAAGTTTCCATTAGAAGGCTCTACATTCAAAATTTGGTATGTCAGTCGTAGAAAATAGCCTTGAGCATTTAGGAAATCACCCCACTGCTTCACCAGGTTGAATATATCCCTTTGTTAAAACTCATCTTTCTGCTTTTTGAAGCTCAAAACTGCCTGCAACATTTCTACGTCCTATGAGGTCCGTCGAAATTTCATAGACTTTTTTTAAGGGACCGAAGTGTGAAAATCGGATGGGAGAGATCAAATTGTAAAACGAGTACTCGGTTATCTCACACTTTAGTGGGCGTTAACTTCTGCTTTACGACATTTGCGATATGAGGATGTGTGGTATCATGAAGTAGAAACATCATATTTCGCACTTTTCGCGGACTTCGTTTGGTTGCAATTCGTAAACGCACATAAAATGGAAACACCTGAATCCTTGAAATGGGTCCGATAGTAAAAAAAGGTAAACATCCTTTTTCCAGTAGATGACTTTCTTGGAAAGAGGAAACGAAGGATGACACCACTGCATGGTAAATGCTTTCGACTCGGGCTCCAGTGGTGGCCCTAGCTTTCGTCGCTTGCAACAATGCACTGGGGAAACGTGTGTTACCCCTACTTCACCATTGAAACGCATCAAGTGCTTCAGATAAACATTCATCCAGTTTGATTTTTTGTACAGAATTCCGAGCCCGCGTGGCCAATGTCTCAGTGGCGTAACGGAGAACATTAGCTCCCCCTCCCTGCAAAGTCAGGTTTTGAGCTCCAAGCCGTATCTTACAAATGAATGCAAAACCGTAACATAGCATAGGCATTGGACTTTTAGAATCCTAGGCCTCCCACGATGCGATCTCTACGTTATGCCACTGTACTGGCTGCAGACCTACGGTACCCGAACTCCTTCACGCTACGGCACACGAACTTCTCATGTGTTACACTCTAACAATTAATGTCAGGATGTTTTGAATACATACAAATGGATAGGTGTTCTGTCGGAATCGCATCATTAATTGCCCGTTTGTTGCTGTCTGTATTGGGTTAACATTAATTAATTAACATCCGATTAACATTAATTTATTTCAAATAAATGATATATTTTCAAAATTTCAAAAAACAAATAATTTTGAATTGTGAAAAGAAGTGTAAGTACTTGAAATTTAAAGGAAAGGCAATTGAAAAATTGTGAGAAATAGATTATAAATAAATCAGGAGGAAAATTTTTCAAGGAGATTATTAGAGTCGAATTTTAATCACTAAAAAACTTGATAAATATTTTTAGCATTAAATTGGTCATATCAGAGCTCAACCAAAACCATGCCTTTGATATATCGAGGTGTACCTTTTTCTGTACAATTTGTATTTTATTATATGTTAGTTGATTGAGATGTTAACACCTTTTTCATAATTATATTTATTATATATATATATATATATATATATATATATATATATATATAACTCTCTGAAACAACACTAAGGCTATTCATGAAGGTCTCCGTAATTCTGAACTATTGTCAAGTGACTTGGAACCACCGCGACACTTCACTCTCTTAAATGAGTGAGGTGCCATCGTACGCCATATCTCCTACCCTAAGAATATTGTGAACTTCGACAGATTTAACATGCACATCATTCCCATTATGCTTCTTTACTTAAATGGCATAAGGATTCTTTGTTATTTTGTTCTGGTGTTTATATAGATTGTGGCTTTGACGATGTTTTGAATGAATGGAGGTTAAAATAGTCAAAATAATTAACCGATTAAAATAAATTTTGTTTATATTTCTGGTTTTACTTGCGATAATCCCGATTACATGTTATATTAAACAGAAAAATATTTCTGATTTTCAAAGAATTTAGACATTTAATATTTGTAGGACATTTAAGATTTGTAGAATTTTCAAGTCCTTATTCGCTTAGAACGTTCGGGAATCGCAAATTTTATTTTTGATATTGCCTTCACATCATCATATTCTTTGGTCTTCCAGTTTTAACTAAGGATACGTTATAATATTACTCTCGTACGTCGACTTTTCTTCATCTAAAACAAATCCAAATTAAAAATAATTATATATTGTAAGGAATTTCAGAAAGCTGTATATATATATATAAGTCACAGGGAAATGACGAAATTAGGAATTTCATCAAATTCTTAAGGGATATGATCAATTGACGGGAGATGTTAAAATAACGTCTCTTCAAGGTCATTTTCCTGATGAAAGTAAGTGATTTTATCAAATACCTGAACTGTTTCAGTGAAATGATGAACTAGTCAGGATTTTCTTTGGCAAAATGCTGTCCGGGGGAGACACTTAGGGGTTGAGTCCTTGTACTTTCTAACCATACATCCAGTAATATCTATCCCCTAAATATTAAACCCATATCTTTTAAAAATGGCACCATAGGAATAACATAGGGATGGATATTTTAGTGTGTAGTAACCGAGAGGAAAGATGTTACTCATCAAAAAATTCCAGCCTAATTTTCGAATTATTTATTAATTAGTTTCGAATAAGTAATTTGTATTTCAATAACTATTGCTTTGTTACTTACATCTACGCTTAATAATGCACCATATTTGTTAAATAAACACTTTAATCTCCTGACAATATTATTTCATCATTTCACTGTCACAAATTTAAGTATTATATTCTTAACACTAGAGAACGTCCGGATTTCGATAACCCTTAAACGTCCATCGGTGTCGTTTAGACACCGCGATATAAAGTATATAAAATAATTATAATAACTAAATAATCGCAGGACTACTGTTATGTAGGATTTAGTTTTAAGACTTTTAATATTATTTCATGTAATTATCATATATTATGACCCTTTATATCATAAAAAACTGACATTGACATTATGTTTCGCGAAGCTTGTTGAACCACGGCTTTGTTGTAAAACATATTTCGAATCACAAATCTGTCAGGAACTATACTATTATGTGGTATCCATTATGTGCCATCCCTAACGACATATGCATATATCAGGATTTGCTGGAATACCATCAATTACATCTGCACTTTCTTCAGATTCTTTGCAGTCGCTTGCACTCAATCTAATGTCTTCATCGGAATCTAGATGCTAGATAGACAGAGCTAAACCACCATCCGATTCGTTCTCAGAAAGCTCTCCAACAAATTAGCAATTTCATCAGGGTTTAGACCTTTTCGACTATTTTTCAGGGTGATTGCTCTGCACAAGGTTTGAAAATCGAATGAAATTTTTTTAAGAGCAGATAAGCAAATGCTATGTAACGAAACACTTAGACACAGCAATTTTAGAATGTCTGAGTTATTTCAACTGTAAACTCAATAACACTGCATTCAAGGTCAAATGAATGTGCGATATTACTTCCGAAAGTTTGTTTTACTAATAGTAACGACTTAGTGCACTATCTTTTGCTGAACGACAGCTATTTATAATATTAATATCGACTACTTTGGGGAACCGTGATTTTAAAAAGCCATAAATGGATAATTTTTCATATATTTAGTGTCACTTAGATTAGAATAGTATAAAATTGTTTTAAGAAATTTGAAAAAAATATTGTTTAAATACAATATTTCGGCAAAAAATTAGAATAACCTTTTCAAATGTTCTCCTTTGTGAAAAAATTCTTCAAATTTTAATAAATTTTTCCTTTATATAGCTCGACTTCTGTACAGAGGCTCAACTATGATTTTTGAAAATTCCATTATTTTCAGAGTTACAAAACCCAATTGAAATAATTATCGGCGTTTTTTCTTAAAATTTCTCCCCTGTTTGTAAACATGGGTAAACCCACTTTACTTAATATTTCCCCAAAAAATTTAGTTGAGCCTCTGACAGAGGTCTGAGCTTTTACAGGCAAAATATTATTATAATAGAACATTTTTCACAAAAGGAGAATATTTTTGGGGCACCCATGTTCATTTTGTCAAAATATTGTACTTAAATAATTTTTTATTGTAATACTATTCTTAAAACAATTTTATATACATTTTCTAATCTAAGTGACACTAAATATCATAAATATTACCCGTTTATATGTTTTTGAAAAATCATGGTTCCGAACGTAGTCGGATACCTTAATTGCCTTGGTGTCGAAACGACACCAGCGGACGTTCTTGGTATATTTAGCTGTAAAATTTCCCCTAATTAACCTTAGAACCACAAAACCATTTCTACTATAGAAAATGATGAAAAGTCACGAAAATTTTTCAAATTCGCTGCAAAAATGCTGAAAGGAGAACAAATTAAATAGACTCCGGTGTCCAGTCGACACCGACGGACGTTCTAGTGTTAAAGGAACACTATGCAAATCTTTGTATTTGATTTGGAGTGGGGGCCATATTCACAAAACTAGAGCAGAATTATTTACTATCATGGAAACATTTTGCTTAATGAATCCTTCTTACAAGTATCTCATTTATTATGTTTAGTAGTTGAAGTAAATAAAGCCCTACTTTTTGGTTTGCTTTGTGCGCTTATGTTGATAAAACTTAAATTTAGGAGGTAAAATTTTCTACATTTGTTGGTATAATGTGTTGATTAATTTCTGTAAATTTTACATTTTCAGGTCCACCGCAGTTAGTTGCAAGAGATGCATCTCGAACACAGATTGTACGGCCTGGTACTAACACAGTTCTGGAGTGCCCAGTACGCAATCTTAGGGATGTCATTTTTGAATGGTACAAAGATAAAGAAACTATTATGACTTTTGGGAATAATCGATTACGAATTTTGAGTAATGGATCCCTTAGAATCAAAGAAACTATCTACGACGACACAGGTGTATACAGATGTCGAGCTGTGAATGGTTTTGGAAGTGTGGAGTTTAATATTACTCTTCTAGTCATAGGTAAGGAAGTTGAAAGTCTTTAAAAATTTAAAACAATCATTATTAGTACTAATATAATCCCTCCGCCCCCAAATTAGTTGCTATATTTAAGTTTCAAGCCTCATTTGGCAGTGGATGGTTCCAGTATTACAGAAGAATGTTTAAAGATTAATGGAATTTTGCATTTACAATGTCAACCTCCAAATAGCCCGGATTTAAATGTTCTTGATCTCTGAATTTTCAACGCAATACAGTTGTTGCAACATCAGATGCCTACAAAGACTATTGACAACTTAATTTATACTCTGGAAGTCGCTTTTCAAAATATAGCAGCAGAAAAGCTCGACTATGTAGTTTGTTTAGTATTTAATTGTAATAATTCTATTATAATATAATATTCAGTTATAATAATTCCAATTATAATATGTTCTATTTTCCTTTTTTTTCTAATAAAACTGCTGAAAAAGTGGCTTTTAATTTTTAAAAATACTAAAGATAAAGGGTGAAGTATAAAGCACGAAAAAAATAACTGATAAAAGAAAAAAAAATTGGGAAATTATTTCGCATTATAAATCTCTTACGACGGAAGGGTAACCCTGATTTACATAAAAAAATCTTTACAATTTATTAAAACACGTTCTGGAAAAGAAATTGCCATTGTAGCTGCTAAAAATGGCATTTTAATATCTGTGTGGCTGCTTTTACATTCTGACGTTAAATGAAATTTTATGCAAATGCTACTGTATTTTTATCATTTCTTGCACATGGTTCAGTTTCTCGTCGCATTACTTTCGAATTAAAACATGAAGTTTAACAAACGATTTCTGAAAGATAATTTTTTCACTGTTTATAGAAGCTCAGTCATAACAAATTGCTGCGTCATTTGATTTGAAAGTTTAATTTCATACTTATTTTAGTTTTATAAATTATTTAGAGATAATTTATTTTTAATGAATGTTTAAGAAGGTTATGAAAGTAATAGCTTTAATCAGTATAATCTAGAACGCCGATGGTTTGGTGTTTATTAATAACAATTTCTTTTCAATTCGCCTTGTACTATTTGAGCTGATCTATATAGAAAAATGATATTTTACTTTACATTTTTCCCTAGTATTAAAATTTTCATTTTCAGCATTCGTAGAATATAATGCATATATATGTAAATCGAATGTTTATTCACATTTATCTAAGTTTTATCGTATGAAATTCCAGAGCTGCTTAGAACATTGATATTCTTTCAGCTGCATATCTATTGTAGGATGAATATGTGGCTTTTTTATTATTATTTCAGATTTTATTTAATATTTGATCACATTTATACGGAATTTCTGACGAATTACAAATCAGATATCTTTCATATCTAACGAATATGTTTTGTTAGACCTTTTACAAAATATATCATCTGAAGATTAGAATGTTATCTTTCATTTTAGCGTGTAATTCTTTTTCTTCACTCTTATTCAGCTGCCTCTTAGGAATAAGATGTCTGGATAGTTATGAATAATAACTTTTTAAACTTTTGCGATACTTATGTTTCTTTTATTTAAAGATGTTGCAATTTTTTTTATAACATAATCAGTTTAAAATTAATGAAAACCAATTTTTTAAGTCATTAAAATATTTTTACGTTCTATATATTAACTTATATTTAAGCCATATGAAATACAGTATGAATGTTTTATTTAAAATGAGAATGAGAAACAAATGTTCTTATTTCACATTACATTTATTTTTATTGATTATTAGGATATCTAATACACACTTTTATAAGTACGATATGTTATTCAATTGTACTTCGATATTAATATATTTTGTACTAAAATGATGCTTATTGCATACTTTGTTTTACTATCTCATTGATAGTTAGTAATGTACAATGTTTCATTCATTTATTTTTTAATGCATACTTCACAAAATATGTGTAAATTTTTTTACATATTTATCATTAACATTACATTTATATATCTGATTATGTACAAAAATGTTTGGGGTTTTATGTTTATAAAAGGAGTACGTACGGACATTGACTTTCCGGAGAAGCCATGGGAACCCCCAAAGTACCTCACAACCATTTGAAAACGTTAAACCATTTGTAATGGAGGCTGTGACGTTAAAAGGTAACCAATAGGAAGCACATTTAAAGAGTTAAAAAGTTCAGCTAATTAAAGCACCAAAGAGACAAAGTCAAAAGGAATCGAACCAAAGTCAAAAGAGATTCAGTTAATTAAAGTCAATTTAAAGAGATTCATTTAATTGAAGTCAATTTAAAGAGATTCATTTAATTAAAGTCAATTTAAAGAGATTCAGTTAATTAAAGTCAATTTAAAGAGATTCATTTAATTAAAGTCAATTTAAAGAGATTCAGTTAATTAAAGTCAATTTAAAGAGATTCAGTTAATTAAAGTCAATTTAAAGAAATTCAAGTAATTAAAATTAGTTAAAAAAGATCCAGTTAAATAAAATTAGTTAAAAAAGATTCATACATTTGTAATTCTTGATGAATTTTTGATATATTTTGTAAATAGTATACATATTTGTATGTTATATAAATTGAATTTTTTACACACCCACACACACACACACACACAACCACACACACACACACACACACAAACACACACACACACACACACACACATACACATGTATATATTTGTATAATTAGTATTTTTAATGTTCTTTCCAATAGGAAATGAAGAAGATTATGAAGAATACGAAGCAATATTTGACCCAGATGATCCGTTGACGGATGAATCAAAAATTAGTTTAACTGGTGTTAAGTAAACAATCTTTCTTTCCAAAAATTGCCAAAAATAAATCTTATATACCTTTTTTGAAGTATTATGCTGAAATCTACTCTTAAAAATCGCATAAGACATGGATTTTTTTCAATGTTTGTTCTATATTCTAATGTAAAAAGAATTCGTGTACTTAACTGAAAAATAAAGGTCGGCTTTCTTTTGAATACACTATTTTTTAAAACCCAACTTTTTTGTTGAATATTTTTTCGGGCAGCTAACATAAAATTTGAAATACATGCCGTTATTCAAATACCTGAACGATATTTTATTCATTGAAATCTCAGATTTCCCTTTCGATCGCGTTGCATTCTTATTTGTTTCGCACTTCACCGCGCAATTTTGTGTGTGTGTGAAGGTTCTTAGAATTTCTTTTGTTACCGAGACGTTCTTCTTTCGTATTTGCTTTTAACAGCAAATAGACGTTTAACGTTCTTGTTTCAGAATGCTTGTTGTTTTAGAAAACTAAAAATTCAATATCGAAAGTTTTGCAACATTCGTTCCCAAAAGTAAAGCATATGTTGAGGTTCATATTTTTTCACAGATTCCAGAAATTTCGTTCGACATGCCCTTAGGAAATGTCAGAGACAGTGAACATGCAAACTCCTTGTTTTAAAAGAAGAAAGAGAAGGAAAATAATGTAGAAAGCAGGAGGAAAAGAAAATCGTAGGAAAATTGCTGTCTTTCTTCTTGTGCTGTAAGACAGGAAACTCGGCTTAGAGCATTTCTGATGTTTCCCTTTTTATTTTAAAAAATAAGTAGAAGTTTGAGAAAAATTCTATAAGAGTATGTATTGTTATTGGATTTAAACTTAGCGAATTCGAGATTTTTTTTATGCAAAAGAAGGGGAAAAAATGTATATTAACGTTGGAAAATCACTAGAGAATGGAATAATTTTAAATCACAAGATTTTAATAGTTTACTACTGTGACATAAATAAAAAAAGTTACATATAAATTTATTTTTGTGTTTTGTGAACTAAAACTGAATGTACTGCTGCGTTTAAATAAACTTTTAGATCTTTATTTCAGTCCTAAAAGATTTGTATGCAAGATTTATTATTTTCAGTTTAATCTCAAAGTAATAAGCCAAAATACAAATTGGGAATTTAAAATTTAGTATTATGTAGAATCTGCTATTTTTTAAAGTATCATACAGTATTTTTAGAAAAAAAAAAAAAAAAAAAAACCAGATTTTTATCTAATTTATCTTTGAATTTGACTTTTAAATTCATTAAAATTTCAAAATTTCACAATAAGTCATTATTTTTAATTATAAAAATACTTCTGTTGTTTCGCTTTTTTCTTAGTTAGGATCAACGCATTATTGATTATATAGGAGAAAATAAACGTTTACCTTAAATTATGTAAAAAGTTTTCTGAGATGAGTATGTTTGTACTGGTAATCATATTCCACACTCTTTTGTTTGAATTTTTTTTAACATTCACAGATGACACTTGATCACGAACGAGTTTAGTTGAAATTTCTTTTAACTTTAAAAGATATTTTAACTAAGCAGATAATAAATTCCGACATTTTTCAAAACTGTTAAAATAAAACATAAAATGCTTTAACCCTCCAAGCGGTCTGCACGTAAAATTCCGCCATCCAGAGATGCTTTTTCTGCCTTCAAGCAAGATTCCCAAAAGCGGCCGAGCCGCATTCTTAAAAATACAGCCCAACCGCTTTTGAGAACCCCACCTGAAAGCAAAAAAATATGTGCGGTGCATTTTTGAAGCATCTCCAGAATGGCAAGACTTTAAGTGCAGACCGCTTAGAGGGTTAATGTTTCCACTTTTGAATATATATCTTATATATACCTTATTGAATTATTTTTTTCTTTTTACATTATTTATTCTTGTTACAGTCTTTTGTTATTCTTATTACATATTTATTCTTGTTACAATCTTTTGTTATTCTTATTACATTATTTATTCTTGTCACATTCTTTTGTTATCCTTATTACATTATTTATTCTTGTCACATTCTTTTGTTATTCTTATTACATTATTTATTCTTGTCACATTCTTTTGTTATTCTTATTACATTATTTATTCTTATTAAATTCTAATTATTCTAATTTCATTCTTTTGTTATTGTTATTTTTATTACATTATTTATTATTAAATTCTAATTATTCTAATTTCATTCTTTTGTTATTGTTATTTTTATTACATTATTTATTTTTATTACATTCTTATTCATGACCTGAGAATGAAGCTGTAGCAATAAATCAAGACCAGAAATTTAGTTTTACTCTAGGCTTGTTTTTGAACAGTACATTATGCATATAGCTGCGACTATCCTAAAACTGTTATATTGGAGAATATCTCCGCATTTTTTTTCAAAGTTATGTCTCGCGAGGAAAAACTTCTTCCGTGAGTTTTCCGGAGAATAAATTCTTCTTGCACCCATTTACATAGAAACCCATTTCTTCTCCCGAAAATGTTGATGCTTAATCATGCCCGGGCTTTTAGAAGTGCTTCATCATCTGCGATTTTAAATTTTTATAGCTCTGCCTTCTAGTTTTATTCTGCTGTCCTTTATAACCTTATTTTCTCTGAGATGAACCACAAGTCTGTCGCAAAGTTCTGCTGGAATGTTTCAGGCTAAAAAATGAAGAGATTTTGCATAAAAAGTACTTTTTTTTGTCGAAAAAAAAATCAAGGGAATGTAAGATAAATGAAAGCTATTCTAGTATGCTAAAACTACGCTTTTTTGCTCTTCCGTGATTTATTTTAATTTAATATCATAAAGGAAGAGGAAGCGGGTTGTATAAAAGAGAATACTTTTTCCAAGAAAATTGAATCTCTTTAGTTTTAAATATTTTATTTCAGGCTGTAATTTATTTTAAAATTAGGAAATTAGAATTATTACAAATGTTGAGTTCCTCTGCACTATTTGGTGCTGAATGAAAGCAATGACAGTTTAATTTGTTGTATAAACTAAACATTTAAAATAGTATTTATATCTACATATTCGATTTTTAGATTAATGAATTCAGGAATTGTTAATGTATACATTAATTTGAATACAATTCATTCATTATGACGGTTAAAGCTTTTATTTTATATATAATTATAAATATAATTGCACACACAGACGGGGAAAACGGATTTTCCTGTTTGCATAGATGGTTTATACACCAAAAAGAATAACTCAGAAACAAAGACCACATACTACTATTTTAATAATGATATTTCCGTCTGTTACCTGTAATTATTTTATGACATGAATTAGAAATAAGCGCATAAATTTAATCAACATAACATTATTTACCACATGGCCACGCAAATTCAAAAATTAGATGACTTTGCACTTAGTTATTCAGCTATTACGACTGGATCACGTTCAAGGACAATGACAAAAACAAGACGAATTTTTGCATTTTGTGATAATTATTATCCATAACTCATTTTTTGTATGAAGGCGTGGTATTTTGAATTGTTTTAAGAAACTTGTTGACCCCTACGTGAATCGAATTCAAATATTTTTTTATTTTTATTTTCAGTTAAGTTAATAATGAACCAGATGTCAAAGATTTTTTTTGAAGAAAAGCGGTGCATATACAATAAAAAATTAAGAGTAATTTTGCTCTGGAGCTTTTAAAAAATGTTGTATTAGATTTAATATTTTATATTTACAAATGATTTTGAATTTACGAATTGTACTTTCGCAACATATGTGCAAAACAAGTGGAGTAACGGAGAACATTTGGATCCCCCTGCAAAGTCAGGATTTGCGCCCCCAAGTTGGATTTTACAAAGGTACTTGGCGGCAGTCAGGCTTTAGGGTCCCCCGCAATGCGGGGGTGTACGTTTAGCCCCTGTGCAAATCCAGATCTAGTCTTTATAAATTAATTTAGTGAATTTATTGGTGGTATAATTTAAAGTCAAACTATCTGTTGATTAACTATTATATGTCCACACACACACATGTCTAGAATAGTTGAAATCTCTCTCTCTCTCTATATATATATAAAATAATTAATTGCTCTATTATAGCAAATTACATTATAAACTCTCAGCTAAAGAGCAAAAAAAAATCGCCAGAAAATTAAAACTTCTATTGACTTGCAGATTAATGGCTAAATATAAGTACAGATTCGACATATTTGATTATTACAAAATACTAGACTTGACCATTACAAAAGGAAAAATATTACATACCCTGCTCCAGTGGTGTAACAGAGAATATTAGGGCCCTTCTGCATAGTCATATTTGGGGCCCAAACCAAATCTTGTAAAGGATTGCGTACTTAGTGTCAGTCAGGTTTGGACCCTCTAGAATGTGAATGTGAAAAAAAGGATGTGAAAATATTATTTTGCAATTTATACTTACACTATACTTAAAAAGGGGGAAAAATCTGGCGTTTTTTCGTTTTTTTCCCAATGAAATAATTTATATTGGACGGAGAAAAGTAGAGTTTCTTATTGTTATAACTTTATATTAAGTTTAGCAGTAAGAATATTTAGATTGATTTTATAATCGTATTAAAATCTTAAACATTTAAAGTGAAAGTTAATTTTGTTTAAAACTCTTGAATTTTATTAGAAATGCTTAGAGAAAAACTTCATGGAAATTTGAGTTTAATTTACTTCGAACTCTTAAGCCACACGAGGGTTAATGGCGGAATGCCCAAAGGAACCGAGCTCACCCGAAGAGGGTTTAGAGCTACAAAATCCGATCCCTCGGGAAACTACCTCTCCCGCTTTCAATCTTTTTTGAGCAAAATCATAGTATACATTTTATACGGTAGCTCGCATTAAATTTACATATTACAAATTAAAGATAAATGAAACGAAATACATATGCTATCGCAAAGTACACACATACAAAACTGAAAATACAATAATAAAGAATATAAAGGGTAAGAGAAGAAAAAAAATATACAGTATTCCAGCATTCTTGCAAATACAGTGGGTGATCGGTTAACGAGCATAATCCGTTCCAAGACTATGTTCGCTATCCGAATTGTTCGTTAACTGATCATCGATTCACCATAGACTTCTATGTGAAATCGATTAATTCGTTCTGGAGACCCTAAAAAAATGAAATCAAAACCGAAACGGATGGTCTAATTTGTATGAACATTCTATTGGAATTTTTTTCAATAGAACTTTGAAGTTTAATAGGTAAGCAACATAATTCAGGAGAGATGAAAAACGACTTTTAGTCCGTTTCTCATATTTCACGTATTTTTACGGTGGCAGCGCGTCATCGGCACCTTTATATTTTATAGTCTGCACTGTTTGAAAAAATTAAGAATTCGCTTAATTTATTTGCCATGTCAGCAAATCCACTCGTCCATAACTTATCAGCTGTCAAAAAATATTGATATTCATATTGAAATTCAAGTATTCAAGTGTGTATTGATTTTAGTCATAATAATTATTGAATGACCTTTAAATTCATTGTTAATTCAAGTTTCATTTAGTAATTATCAATACTAAGCATGCTTTAAACATTTCTCCTTCCAGTGATCTTATTTTTTATGCAAAATTATAACAAATGTTTAATATTAATTTTTTTTAGAGCCGAGAAGTGTTCGTTAGAATTCGTTTTGTTCATTATACGAATATGCGTTCGTTGTCCAAATACAAAAAATCTTTCTTGAAAGTGTTCATTATCAGAATATGTGTTCGTTATCCGAACTCAAAAATCCTTCCTGAAAGTGTTCGTTAACCGATTTGTTCGTTAACCGATCTGTTCGTTAACCGATCTGTTCGTTAACCGATCACCCACTGTACATCAAAAGTAATATAAATATAAAATATAAATGCACCGTACAAAAAAAATAGCAGACAACATTTGGGATAGGAGGAAAAAAAAAGAAAGAAAAGGAGAGGGGGAAAAAGAAAAGAAACTCGCCTGTAACCACACATAAAAGTACTGATCCAATCCCAACTAAGGAATTTGATCCCGGATTGAATAGGCAATTTTAATACATGATTTCAGTTCAGAGTGAATGGAAGGATTTCTAACGATAGACTGGAACTAGGCATTTTTAGCATTTTGAGATGGAGAGACCAAAATGGAAATCCTTAGTCAGGGGACATGGGAGTTGGACCTCGTTATTTTGAGCCACGGTCGAGTGACGCGGACGACAAAAAACTGGCATCCCCTTTTCCAAACTTCCACTCTAAGCCCACGGGAGAAATTTGAGCCTTGACAGATTCAACGCGTGCATCAGCTGCTCTACACGACGGTTCTTCAAGAACTTCCAACTACTAGATTTCGAACTCGCGACCAGGAACACTCGGCTTCCGTGGACACAAATATTCGTGGAGAAATTTGATTATTTGTTCTTGAAATGGAACTTTTAAAAGTATAATAAACTTTGATATATTCAGGAATTGGTTCAATTTTGTTAAATAATAAAAATATTTTTTATACAAACTGTTTAGAAATCAAATTAATTTTAGTTGTGTATTTGATAAAAAACGAGCTTTTTTTATTTTCCTTTTTTATTTTATTTCTTTCTACGTGGGAAGTTTGTGACCTGTTTTTAAAGGAATAGTCAAGAAGAACTGCAATTTATTTAACAAATTTTGTTGAATCCTTACATTTTAACGAATTATGCGAAAGTCAATATTGTCTTTGAAAAAAACGTGTGTTCTTTAAGTCTTTTATAGCTTAAAATAACAAGAGAAATGGAAGTTCTTGATCATAAATCAAGATGGCGCGTCAGACAATAAAAAACTTCCTTCGAAACTTTCAATTTATTTAAGTTTCTTAATCACTATAAAGATGTGAATACGTCAGGTTCATTAAAAATGACATCATTTTTTACTCATTCCTCATATGCTTCCTAAATAGTTAATAAATTAAGTCAATAAAATTTTATGATTGATGAACAAAAAAGTGCCCTATTATTAGTTATCTCTCTTGTAATGTGCATAAATTAGGGAAAAATCGATTCAATTTTCTGGTTTCGTAACCACCGTCAAAATATTTCTGATATTTTTATGTCTTTAAGTTAGCAAATGGAAAAAATACGTGACGACTGAGTTCTTGCTGTTAGTTTTAGTAAAGAAAAGATAAATGTAATGGAGAGTATTATAATTATTTCCCTCTTTTTATCATGAGCTACATTTTTAAGAGTGAGATTTATTAAAAAAATAGTATCATAAAACAGTTATGAAATGTCGAGAAAAAAGCTACCTTTGAAATATATTAACTAATGCCAAATATGGAAATAGTTTTTATCGCATATAGTTAAAGAAAATTATGTAATTTTTCTTTTAATTTGCCTATATAATGAGATATATTTATGCTGTTGCAAAAATGATAATTTCATATGAAGTTCGTAGATTTTCGTTAAGTGGTTAATTTATAATTTAGAGGACATTGCTGTGCAGTAAAGTTGTTCATGCTAATATACTCTGAATAAATAATTAATTATATTAAAAAAAACTAATACCTAATACATTGGCTTCTTGTTATAATAAATGCGATAATGATTTTTTGCTTATTTTAATTACATAATTTTTTAAGCAATGTTCTTCAATATATTTACTGTAGTTTATTCAATCATAATCTACAATATTCGTATACACATAAATATATACTACTTCAAAAGTATATAAATTGTTTTATTATAATGTTCTTTGATTAAATATTTCCAATAATATTCATATGAAAATTTATACTTTAACTTATTTAATAAATGTGTCTCTGGGGGGATTCGTTCTATTTATTAAATATCTCTCTCTCTCTCTCTTGAAGGTAATATATATCAAATTATTTGAAAGTCAGCTCTCAAAGATAAATGAGATCGCACTTTGATCAGTTATCCACAATTATATATCTGTATTTACTCATTTGTATTGCAACACTGATTCATGTCGATATTTTTGTATTTTATTTACTATCCGTTTTTAAATGCGTGATGTTATTAATAAATTATTGCAACTACCGTATAATCCGGCGTATAATGCGCACCGTCGTATAACGCGCTCCTATACTTTCAAGCTACAATGTTTAATATTTAGGTGCAGTAGAACGTCGTTTATCCGAACGTTATTATCCGGAGCGTCAAATATCGGACCAGTTTTTTTTTGTCAGCTACATGTACTGTATATGAATACGTTTTCGAACAGTGCAATGCTCAACAGTTCTATAACGTGAGGTCAAAAGTGACGGAAAAACCCGAGGTCGTGGATGTTTGGGGAATTTAGTTGTGTGATTTGGTAAATATCAGGGCGGAATATTAGGTCATTATGTTTCCAAGTGAGGGGGTGTATACGAGCTCTTTTGTTGAGTTGGAACTGCTATGGCTTCGAATTCAAAACGGAAGAGCTAAGTCTTGAACATAGAGACAAAACTTGAAATATTGAACCATCTCGCGAAGAGAGAAAGTGGAGTGTCTCTTGCATAGTTTTATAATGTTGGAAAGTCAACAATTTGTGACATAAAAAAAGCCAATAAACCATTTTAAATTTTGCGTCAAAACTTGACTCAGACGATGCTGACCATCAAATGCTGACGCGTTTTCTACGTTAAAGACAGCTATGGCGTGGTATGAACAATAATCAAGAGTGCTATCCTACTCAACTTCTGCAGCTCAAGAGAATCAGAGACCTTGCAATGAAAAAACGAAGGTGTACAATGGTACAGAGAAAAATAAGTGATTATTTTCCACAATAAAGGTAAAATTGCGACATTTTGCACGTATTTTGCTTTTTCAAGCACGTTTCCCGCATGTGATGATTTTCAATATTCGTATAGTGCTCGATTTCATATCGTCGGCCTAGTTATTAGACTGCGTAACTCCATTGGTGTTACTGATTTGATACAGGAGTGCAACGCGCCAAGCGCTTTTTGGCGCGATTCCTTAATCATTTTTGTTTTGTCTACGCCATGCCTCAGTGCGCGCTGCGCTTTTAATTTATTCCTCGATCAGTGTAATCACTACTTTTTTTTATTTCATAATAAAACTAGATTTCGAAGGGAAGGTGGTGGCAAAGATTCAACATAAAATAAATACAACAAAAGTAATATTAATGTATTACACTTCCATATATAAATTATTTTACACTATTTTTAAGCGTTCATTACACAAAATTTGTAACAATGTGTTACTTTTGCTGAGCAGAGATCTCTCGAAAAAAAAACTGACACTAATATACGTTATCCCCATGACAACCACATTATCGCACGATAAAAATATCAAAGTAAACCATATTGTAATATTATCGCCTATCTTGGCGAACATAAACAACAACTCGGCGCCTAGCCCTACTGTATCAAATTAGCATCCCAGATGGAGTTACGCAGTCTGATAATTAGACCGACGATATACTGCATGGATCGCATTCGGCTTTCGCTTATCCGAACAATTGCGTATCCAAACGGTGTCCGGTCCCAATTGATTCGGATAAACTATGTTCTATTGTATATTCATTGTATAACGTATACATCCCCTTTTTTATGAAATAACCTGAAGTGTACGTGCACAATGCTCTTATGTTTTGTAGTCATTTATCCGCGTTATTATTCTAATCGTTAGAAAAAAATAATATACTTCTAAAATTAGGATCCTTCAAGTTCATAGGGAATGTCATTACTTTTAAGCAACCAGTACTTCGATATATGTGGAAGTTTTTTATATAAAAATGTGGCTATCTCTAAATTAGAATTTTTAGTTTTAGTTTCAGTAGGATTTATTAAAGATTTAAATTTATTGAATGCTTAAATGAAATATGCTTTCAAAAAATAAATTCATCAGTATAGATTGATGAACATCGTTATTAATGGTTCAAACTGAAAAACTATGCAATTTACTTTTCATTTTCCCCCCTGCAGAATATTATTAAATACATGAAATATTTATACTTATGTGTAAATCCAAAATTTAGAAGTAATTGATCAAAAGGTTTCAGAAGAATTTTTAACAGCTAATTAAATATTAAAACGCAACAAAATAAACGAAAAGATCATGAAAGGAAAGATTTTGAATAATAAATGTAAGACGTAGCTAAATAAGTCAAATGTTTTATTCAGTATTGGATACTCAGATTCTTTTTAGTACCTTTTCAAAACTGTTATATTACCAGCCGAAATAAAAAAAAAAAAGTAAAATGTTCAAGAAACTCATCAGTTTACAGAAACAAGTTAAACAATCCGTAGTTAAGAAACTGTTTTGAGCATTTAATTCTACCTTAGAACGTGTAGAGAAAAATTAATATATACCGTAAAATCCGGCGTATAGCGCGCACCGGCGTATAACGCGCACCTATACTTTCGAGCTGTATTTTTTAATTTTAAGATATATTCGCCGTATAACGTGCACCCCCTCTTTTACGAAGAAACCTAGCAATACTTTTACGTTTTGAAGTAATTTATTCGAGGTATTATCCCAAGATTTTGAAGAAATAGTATACTTCTAGAATTACAACCCTTTAATTTCATGAAGTATGTCATTTATTTTAAATAAACTGTATTTCGTTATAAAGAAGCCTAATTTTTTTTAACTCATCTCTTTTTTTTTAAATTTTTAATACTCATTTTTATATCCGGCGTATAACGCGCTCACGTAAACTTCGATCTTATTTTTTTATGTTAAAAGTGCGTGTTATACGTCCGGATTTTATGGTATATATTCGTTTACTGTTCTTTTTTTTTTCCATAATGTTTTTAGTTCTTTATTTTCACGTAGAATGTTGAGTGGTCATGGTCGCAAGATTAGTGGATCACTGTGTGAAATCAAGACACCTATACTACAAGTTCGAATTACGATTTCACTAAAATACCGCCTATGTTAAATAAAAATGGACTTGAAAATCTAAATGTGGTATTTAAATTAGAAGAATGAGGTACCAGTTATATTTTTAATTTTCGCCATTTGACCATTGTTCAAGTTGGTCAGTAATTCTTGTGTTACTTGAATGTGACGTTAGTGTAAGAAAGTTAATCAACCTAGTTATATTAACCATCTTAACAAAATGACACCAAAACGTATAGTATTAACTTTAATTAATAACTTATTATATATACCGTATTTATTCGAATCTAAGCCACACACCAAATTCTCAACAAGTTTTTGTGAAAAATTAAAAATAGTGTAAAATGGTTTATCGATATTCGATTTTACGAAATCAAATTAAATGTAAAATGAGAACTAATAAAAAATGAATAATTAGTTATTTTACCCGAATGAAACTTTTAAATACACACATGAAAGTATAATTGCTCTAATTGCCTCATCTAACGAATTTTTTTCTTCGATTCTAAACCGCACCCTATTTTCAGTAGCATTAACTGTGGGAAAAAGTGTGACTTAGATTCTAGTAAATAGGGTATATATCTAATGCAACTAATGCACAATAATATGTGTTTCTCAAGGCATTTTAATCCACCATTATATCTTAATGTAGTTTTATAATTATTCTCTTTAGATGTATAATAAGTTATATGTCTCCTAATTCTTTCTAGTAATCCCAGGTATATAGTAATCATTTTATATTCATATATGTATATTTCCCTAAGAAATCAAGTTTTATTCAAAATCTTGTAGTATGTAAAAAAGACAACTTGGAAACCTTTTTTACAAACTAAATATTTTTCTTCAAGTTACAAATGTAACTTTTATGTAAATAAGTGTTAAAAATTATTTTGTAACTTGAGTGGTAATTACTTTTTATAAATTAGTTTCTGTTTCGGATAATTTGCTTTTACGTCATATTTGTAAAGTCAAGTAGACTACTCATTTACCCCAAGGCTGTTTTCGGCTAATGTTAAAGAGTAGGACCCAAATTCGTAATATTTTTTCAGATATAAAAGTACTCAAACATTAATATTATATTCTGGCCTCACTATCCTGTGAGAATATCACTTATTTCATCATACTACTCATTTTTAACCGAATTGGCCATTTGTTCTTTTATAAAATGTGTTTCACATTTTTTCTCCTGTACCATAATGCTAAACTAGCTTTCCTTTTACATGTTAAAAGGAAAAACAAATTATTTGCGAAATATTTTGAAACTTTAAAAACACTATATTATAAACAAATGCATGAGTTACAAGGTCATAATTTTTTATGAAAATTGATACATTTTTTCTGTCCGAAAATGTGCTCCGCGTAAAGTTCACGCTCTTGTGTATATTTAATTTATAAATTTAAAAAAAAATGAGTTTAGTCAAAATTACCTTATGAAACTTTTAAAACTAAGCTAGTATTAAAATGTATTAAGTAGGAAAAAAACAATTGTAAGAAATTCCTTATTGCAAAAGTATTTCCTGTTCCGGTTTATCAAATAGAAGTTTTTCTTTCCTTTTCAACTTTTCCAGATTAAATAAAATCTCTGTCGAAAAAATATGGTCAGAAATTATGAAATACAGAAAAGGTTGACGAAAGAGTACATAAAATTGGAAGGAACTAAAATAAAATTACACGAAAGAAAAGAGCACAGCGATCCTTTTCGAACCATATTTATCCTAGGAAGGAAAACAGAAAAACGTATCCTGGGAAGGAAAACAGGAAAACGAATGTACATAAAAGTGTGAGCTTTGGAAAATAATCTTCTCGAGAACTAGATTTGGTATCTAATATAACGTGGACATATTTATTTACCTTGGGTAAATTATACGACTGACATAGTTAAAAGATCTTGCATTCTTTTGGGAATGTCTGTTTTATTTCACTTAAAAATTTTCTTTCTTTTTTTATTGGAAAATTGATAGTTAAAACATGCTGCTTTTGAAGATATACTTTCGTTTTGAGAGAAAAACAATTTTTATTTTTATCATTTTAATTGCTTGAGGTGATAAATGGTTAAAAAACCCCATTAGATTAGGTATAAATTGCAATCAAAACTAGTATAACTGGAAAGTGATATCAGGGGGAGTTAGGATTTACTGAAATTTTATATTTGAATAGACAATTGTTTTAGAATTTCGATCAACATTCATTCTCAAATTTTTTTCGGAGTATCCTGTATTTGTGCCTTCAACTGCGATAATTACTTTCTTAGTTATTTGTTGTTTGTAAATTCGAAGAATATAGTTTTTTTTGGGGGAGGAGTAATTTACTGTCAAATTTATTCAATGATGGGAAATTTCTATTATGTTGGTTTACTATAGGTTTTGGCATCGAACCTTAGAGTATAATATGATAAACTAATTTTTTGTTGCTTCATCAATTTCAGAATCAAAGTAAGAACAGATTTAATTAAATAAAAAAAGCTGACTAATTGTGCTTTATTTCCCAAGAAAGAAAAAAAATTGATAAACAGCAAAATATAATAATATTATTATTTTGCTGTTTATCAATTTTTTTCTTAATAATAATAATAATTGAAGAATAATAATTTTTAAATCCATACATTTTTTTAAAAAAAATTATTAGTTTAGGTACATTTCTCCAAAATTCTGAAAATTTAAAAAAAAAATTCAGAATGCCTTTTAAAAATATTTTTGTACTTAGATTTGCAGCTTTTTCAAGGTAATCCAAATATCCGTATTGGCACACGAAAGAGTGAAAAGCCATATTGAGTTTGGAAATTTTTTTATAATATACAAAAAGATACAAAATTAATCCTTATTTAATAGTTTTCCTTACAAAATACGATTTAAAGTGTTGCTGGAAATAAGTTTAGTTATTTTTTTTTTAAACGGTACAAGGTTTAGAATAATTTTCTAGATAAATGCAATTATAGTATTTTAGTCATATAGAACCACCTTTTCTATAATTAAACTAAATAATTTACTACTTTTTGTTTTTCATTTTTATTATCTATATATTCATATGGTTTCATTATATATTAAATGAAAGAAGTTTACTTAAAATAATAATTTTACTTCGTTATTTTAACTAAAACTGGTATATATATATAAATAAATTAACCCTATTTTAAGGTAGTACTTATTTAGTCAAACCTTTCATATCTGGAAATATTTTTTGTGACCATTTTCTTTTTTCCTGTGCCGCTAAATATTATATGTTTTAATTTCCTTTTTTTCTTCAGCTAAGCCTCAAATTCTATATGTGACTGAAGACAAATCCCCCATTTTTAAGCCTTTGGGAGCCACTTTCATGCTACAATGTGTTGCCACGGGGTACCCGAAGCCGGAAATTATGTGGTACAAAGACGGAACTCCGATTTCCAACCAATTTCGTCTGGGGCGATGGGCTCTCAAATTCACAAAGACAATATCCACCGACGCTGGCAACTACACTTGTGTCGCCTCAAATCAACTGGGAAAAGTCAGCCATTCCTTCGTTTTAGAAGTGGATGGTAAGCCGAGATTGACTTTTGGAATATAAAATAGATTATCCGTTTTGTTGTGTTTTTCTGTCATTCTAAATAAATGATCTTAGAGTATTCCTAAATACTGTATCGGATTTTATGTCTTAATTGTTTTCCTTTTAAAAATAATTAACTTTCTTCTGGTGTAATTTTTATTTTTTTACAGTTGTACACAGTACAAGGTTTGTGATAATTTATGTATTTTTAATTCTGTTGAAGTGGAATATATTTTTTAAAGATTATTATTATTATATAGCTCTAGAAATTATGCATGAAACACTTGTTTGGGGCTCTTATGCTTATTTTTGTTTCTATATTTTCCCCCACATATATTATTCCATTTAGTTATTTCAATTTAAGATTGTATTTTTATCCGTTCTTTTGTTTTATTAGATAAATTAATCTTAAATCAAAATTAGATTTTGTTTATAAACTCAAAAAGTGCACACAAAGTTTAAATCAACTCATATGTGGTAGTTTAAGAAACTGGGATAAATTTAGCCTTTTAGTGTATGATTCGCTTGTTTTAAAAACTCGTTTTTATAGGAATGTAGTATTAAGTTACTTAACAAATAAATAAATTAATAATATTGAGTATATATTTCGAAAAAAGTTGTATGTAGACATTTGGCAACATACACCATTTCCCAAAAATCTGGCATACAACCAGGAAAATTTTCAAATACAACATCGAACGTAAACATTTGAAAACGCACACACTTTTGAATAATATTTAGTGGAACTGAAATGTAGACAATTGGCAAAAATATGCATTTAAGGTTAACAGAAATGAAATATCTCCTTTGATATTCTTAAGTTGAATGTATATTTTTGATATTAAAGTAGATAAAACAAATTGCTTTTAATTTTTTTATATATATATACAAGCTGATATACCCGTTCTTCGCAAGGGTGAACTGAAAAATTAAAAAACACAGATTGAAGGATAAAGAAGTTTTTAATGAGTTAATTTTACGTGAATTGCAAATTAAGCAAAAAAGTTTTTGCATATCTCAATGAACAAAAAAAAAAACCCACCTTTGTTAAATTTTAAGTTTACAGCCAGATCAAATAGCTGATAAAAAAGGATTTTTTTTTTTTGGCCTCAACTCCCGTAACTCTCTTGAGGGTCCATTTTTTGAAAATACTTCCCTAAGCTGATGTCTGCTTAGCAAAAGTAACTGCAGTATTAAAAGGATTTTCTGCTTAATGAACGCTTAAAATAGTGTAAATAATTTACATCTGAAAGTGTAATACATTAATATTACTCTCTGTTGTATTTATTTTATGTTAAAATTGTAATATTCGCGAGCAACGCCGTTTCTTAAATTATAATGGCGATTTAATGAAAAACATAGCGAAATGTTACGACGATGAACTAAGGATTCGTAGTAATGCGTACTTTCATAGCTCCAGGAAAACTTCAGTAGGCTTTATAAAGACCCGCCGTGTAGAGGCGCGATGCATGTTAAGGCTTTATCTACCGCATTATGATTTACTGCAGTTTTTTTTCATGCAATATTTTTTTTTTTTTGATCACTACAATGAAAATTAAGGAATATACATAAACAAAACACTCCACTTAGGGAAATATAATCCGTTAGAGCTAATAAAATTAATTAAAAGATATTCACTGTAAAATTATTATATACACCGTTCACTTAATACAAATAGTCAGTCAAACTTGCAATTCACCATTAGCATACAAAACATAAGACGCCAAATTTTGAAATTAACTATTTTTTCGGGACAAAAAAATGATAATATTTGCAATCCACTGAAAACGCAATATCTGCTACAAGGCTTATTCGCCTTTCCGCTAAAATGCTCATCATAGACCCCGTTCTTGTATATCTTGGAAGAGTGGATTTCAAGAAATATTCCTGGTAAGTTGGTGGTGGTGTGGTATTGTTGGATTGAGGAGAAGGGATGCCAGCTCAGGTGTCGTCCACGTCATGGAAGTCCGCAGTTCAAAATACGTGGTCCGTCACCAAAAACCCTCGTGTAGCTGAACTGTGCGACGTTAGTATTCACTCGCCAAAATACAGTTCGGTAAGTTGCAAATTATTTTTATACTTAAAAATGTAATATCTGCGTATTCAATTAAAGTTATAGCGCTATAATTAACTTTAACCACAAAAAATTTGAAAAATTTATTCAATTAATATGATTAATGAAGGAGAAAAGTTTATTTACTTTAAGTACCAGAAGCGATAAAAGAATTTTTTTTAAAAAGATAAATTTTATACCAAATGTGCATAAAAAATTAAAAAATTCAAAAAAAGAGATATTTGTAACAACCTTCCCTTAAAAAACTTAGTTTTGTTCGAAAAAAAAAGAAATTGGGTTTTCGCGATTCGGAAAAAATTTAGAAGGGAGACCCTTTGGTAGTAAAACAAAAGGGTTTTCCCTTTCAAAATAAAAGATAGATATATGCGTGGGGGTTTTTTTAGGCACCCAGAATTTTTCAGATGGCAAAATTTTTTTCCTACTTGACAAATATTTTTATTTTTTAATTTCAAAATTTTTTAAAAAATTATGCCTTGCTATAAATTATAGCCTATGTGTTATTCTGATGTATGATATTACTGTGTTTAAATTTAAAATCCATTCAGTTGTTTTTGCTTGAAAGACGACCAAACATCCTCAAAAACTTTCGGTTTATAATATATTTTAGATATATATAAATTTTTATATATATATAAGAGAGAGAGTTAAAAGTTTTTTTTGTTTATTTTAATTTTAAATTTAAAAAAAAAAATTTGAATATGTTGACCCCCCTAGGTCCGCTATGGAACCAGCTTTTTAAACAAAGGACTGAAAAGAACGGTGGGAAATTGGGGATGAACAAAGGAGGACCGAATTGTTTGTAGCTTTTTTTGTGTTATTAGTTTGAAATTGTAATTGTAAAAAATTAAATTTTCCCCAAAAAAAACCCTTTTTTTGCAACCATGAAGGCCCCTTTTTTAAAATTTGAAGACCAAAGGATCCAAAAAACCACAGAATAGAACAACGCCAAATTGATCAAATTTTATTAATAATTTTAAATAATTTTAAAAAAAGTAGAACTTAAGTTTAAAAGTCCAGGAATATTAAAAGGAAAATAAACCCTTATTTCATTGAATGTAAATTAAAAATTATTATTCTTTCATTTAAAAAGTTTTGTGAAAAAATCATGTTTGCAAACTTTGAGATGATTTTTTTATTTTGGAAAAAAATTTAAGAAAGATTAAAATTTTGTAGTCCAATCTATAGTAATTATATTTAGTTTTAAAAAAAGTAGAAACTATTTAGAGTCACACATATTTAAGAATTCATTGAATGGACAGTCTCCGAATTGAAATTTAATAATTAAGTGGTCATACTTAATGATCCGAAAGGACACGTCTAGGGTACTAGCAAGGATCAATAAAGAGTTAAGTGAATTTTTGATAACTTAGTGATTAGAACATCAAATGTAATTTTTAACTTACAAATGTATGAAAAGTATATTAATTAATTATAATTTACATGTTTTTAATTTTTTTGGATATTAATACTAATTTTTCAATTGTGTGGAAAATTTAATATATTATTGGTGTGGTACTTTTAATATTGCTTATTGAAAATTTTAATTATAATCCAAATAAATAAAGTGTCCCTTTTCCTTTTGTCTAATTAGTATAATATTTTCAGAATTTTTTATGATATGGTGTTAATTTTAAAATAAGTTTTAAATTTGTTAAATATACAGATGCCGTGGAAAAGGATAGTTAAAATAGTATCTAATTAAATATATCCCTTTTCTTGCGTGTCAGTTTTTTTTTTTTAAAAAAAGAAACTCTTACTGTTGAGTATGACGTGTAGGAAAAAAAATCAATAATTATGCAGATTTTCTTTCAGAAAAAAAGTTAAATTAATTAAACGAAATGAAAAAAAGTAAATTTCATTTACAGCTGCAATGACTTCTGATTTCCTTCTTCTTCTTTTTTTTTTTTAAAAAAAAATATTCGTTTATGTAAATGAGTTCTTAAAAAAATTTTTTTTTTGCGTTCAATATTGTTGGCAGTTAAAATGATATATGATGAGTAAAATGAATTAAAATTGAAAAAAGAGCATCTTATGAAAATTTTTAAATTAAAGATTTTTTTTCAAAATGAAATATTCTATGGGAGTGGCGTAATATTTTCTTAATGCTTAGAAAAATGTCAGGTTTGAAAATTATAGCACATTTGTTTTATTAATATTTTTTTAAAAAAAAAATGGGCTTTAATGTTAAGAAAGAAAAATAATTGGTACCTTAAATCTTATGAGCTGCGATAAAAAATTAAACATTACACTTTTCGTAAAAATAATTTCGTAAAAGTAATTTACTTTTCTCAACCAATAACTGTTTCTTTGTTTCTTTTATTTTTATGAAAACGACGTTTTAAAATTCATTTTTTATGCAAGCTTTCCTGAGATTCGGTATAATTTTTGGTGTATAATAATGAACCAATGATTTTTATAGAAAGCACGCACACACAGTATTCATCTTTAAATCTTTCGGTACTAATTGGAACCTTCTAGATTAAAGATAACGTCGTTGAGTCGAATATATATTTTATGTTTTCAAAAAAAAATTTTTATTACTTTTTTATATAATTTAATTCTTTAAGTTTTTACTATGCACATTTCTTTTTTTTTATAGTTTTTTTAATAATACATGTGATATATTCCTGTTTTTAAAACTTATTTCCCTTTTTTTT
>BMAV01012224.1:689265-797299 GCA_019973955.1 Trichonephila inaurata madagascariensis | reverse complement strand
CCCTATCCTCAACCAGCAGATTGAAATACCGCCAAAATCGAAAGACTAGAATGCGCCCGAGGCATAATTTAATTTTCTGAGCCGACGTTAATGAGGGGATATTTCGTGGGTCGTTATTTCTGCAGGAAATTTCATTAGATTTCCGGTCGCCAACGTCTCAAGGGGTTTCGCTATCTTGGAAGAGTATGGAATTTTCCACCCGCTCTAATTTCCGGAAGTAAGTGTTTAGAAGAACTTTTAAGCAAACCTGCACGGGTTTGTTAACTTTGCAGATTAAAATGTTTTTCCTTGTTTTCGTTATAAGTTGGGTTCTATTATAGTTAACGAGTCAGGTATGTAATTTCTTATTAGTCGTTAATCTATAAATTTTCGTAGCTTGGCGGTTTATATCGTTCTTTCTGCAGATAGATTTCAGTATTGCTACCACAGATTGTGTTCTAAAAATAGTAGACTACGGGTGGTAGAATGATTTTGCTCGATGGTCACATTGTAGAAGCGAATACTATCATGAGGTTGCACTTTCTTAAGACGATCGCATTAATTAGATAAATTTTGGACCTAAGGGAAAAGATATTCAATTAAAATCAATAATAAATACGAATTAAATAAAATAGTGAACGTTTAATTAAATTCATTGATTGTGCTAATTGCATATCATCTATAACTGCAAACGCATTTAATATAATAACAAATGTTACTGGCACAATTGTACCCTATCACGTTTTTCTACAATAATCGTTTTCTGTGTTTCGTCATTTCAACTTGTTATAAGGGTTTCGTTTGCACATGCATGTGGACGTGAACGTTTTAATGTAGTGCTTCTCAAACTTTCAATATTTGTGACCCAATTTTCAATCATAACTTTAATTTCGCACTCTTTCAAAACAATAACAATATGTTGAATGCGATAAAAATGTCCTTTGACGCTGAATCTGCAATATGACTTTAATTATAAAACATACAAATTACAAGAAATGTATTAAATTTTGTATATGACAAGCCAATGGGAAGCACTAGTAATTACTAAACGTGTTTTTAATTTAGTATTGAGAAATTAATTAACAAACAATTGTGCATTTATAATTATATTATAACAGTGTAAATGTGTATTTAATTTTTATTATGTCAGAATGTAGTTAGTTTTGTTTCATTTTAGTAAATTAATACTTATCCTAAGTCTTTTTGCTTTGACTTTACAATTTGCTCGCGCCTCCACATATTGATATCACTGCCCCCTAGCGGAGTGCCCCCACAGTTTGAGAAACACTGTTCTAATGGAAAATACCAGGCAAATCATTGGTCACCTACGGGTAAAAAGAAACCTCCTCAGGACCACAACCTACACATGAACTAACACACATATGGTAAATCACAATTTTGAAGTTGGTGATACTTTTGAAGAAGCCCCCTACATTCAGTAGGAATTCGATATTCTTTATGCGTGGCACCAACAGCCTTTGTTTTGCTGTAGATTTGAAATTCAATAAGCAACCAACCAATTAATCAAATGAGAACTGAAGTATAATACTCTAGATTTTAATAGAATCGTCATTAATAACTGATGACAATGCTATACATTTTCAAATTTATATGAACTTCTTAATTAATTAGTATTAATCCTCCGTATAGGCGCAATTCCTGATTCTATTTAATAATTATTTCATGTCATTTGTCACTAATAAAATGATTATAAGTCATCTTTAATATATATATTTCTAAGAACAGATTATGAACAGCTATTAACAGTGTTCATCAATCCAACTAGTGCCTTCACCGAAAGCTGGTTTCTCTTTTTAGTGCGGCGCCATATAGGAGGATACCATCGCTGAAGGTAATTTTGACGCCCAGTTTCCTCCCTAGAGGGAGGCTCTGACGATGCGAACCTTTTACTAGGATTGAATTTTGTATAGGGCCCCCTCTAGGGATCTTTTACATGACATATAATCATACGACATAGCCTCTGTCGATTTTCTGCATCATGAAAATCCATCGACTTGGGCCGGGGTCGAAGTACGGTGCCGAGTACAGAAGGCCACCGACAAACCAACCAAGCCACCCAGCCTACTTGAAGACTGATATTACGCTATACAGTTTCAAAACTGCTTAATATTACGTAAGAATTGGAGAGGTAATGCTATACCTTTATATTTGAATGATATTTGCTGATGAGTGATGGGGTTATTCTGTAAATTTTGAAAACCGTACATATTTTATCTCAGGATATGAAGAAATAAGTGATATAATTCTATACAACAATCGTTGCCACTACTGACTGATAATTATACAGTTTTTCAAAAGTATTTGATATTCTTCAATAACTTAGGAAGAATGTTGTAATTTTTTTTCATTTGAATACATACAAAGTAATTGTCAGACTACTAATAGACAGAAATAATTTTTAAAAATATCAATACGTATGATAATAATTTTGTTGATATAGACATGTAAAATAACTGTTTTTATAAATAATATATTTGATTATAGTTAATTATCTTTAGTAAAATTCTAATTATTTAAGTGAATTTTTGTTTTTGAAGTTTTAAATCTTTATTTGTTTTATTCATTATTACAGTACCTGGAAATTACCTATTTATTATTTTTTTCCTTCTATAAAGCGCAGCAATATGTGATGCTATTCACTGTGGAACTCTTTTCATTAGTTTTTAGTATATTTATTTCAAAGTTGATATTTATTTTATTCCATCATACTGTAAGTGCAACGCGTTTTAACCTATAATAATGCAAACTTTTTGAACTAAGTGCATTTATTTATGATTATGAAAGTGTTTAAAGATGTTTGTAAGACATTTTCTTAAATCTTGTGTAACTAGAAATAATTTACCTTCCACTAGGCGCGCTTCAATAAGTTCCGTCCATAGGCGCGTGTGTGGCATATCTCAGATGCATCTCCATTTGAAGATGATTTAATCATTTTATTAGTGAGATTTGACATTTAAACACTATATTATTTCTAAAATATTGACATCAGGGCAGTGTTTGCCCCTGAAACTCTTAACTTCATATTATTATCTATATAGAATATTGCCTATCTATCAGAATAATGGATTTTGAATGAAATAATAGATAATAGATAAAAGTAGCTATTCTACCTGTAAAGACTAAGCATTTAATAACTGTCAGGAAAAAATTATACAAGAGCAAAGAAGCTATGACATGTTAAAAGAAGGGTGAAAAAATAGAATGTGGCCCAAAAAATGTAAAAAAGGTAGGTTCACAAATGAGAATTCGTGTACTGAAAATTCAAAAAAGAAAAGAATTGAATCTTTCATCGGTAACCATCCCAATGAACAAAACTAGCTACGGCTAAAATACTAATAAAACATATACTTAATGCCAAAAGTAGTTTTTAATAACATATTATTTTAGCAGCAGACATGAATCTGTTAGATGTATGAATATGTTCACACCTCGTAAATATTTAAAATATAGTCAGAAATTTCAATTTAAACTAAACACACATCATAAAGGTAGTGGTTAGTTATCCCCATTGACATCTATTGACATTTTCAAGATCCTTTGTTGCAGTCTTCATCAATCATGAAGCAACACGAATGTTTCGCATTTTACTCAAGAAAGTTTTGGTAGTCTTCTTTTCTTCACTTTCCTAGAAGGAGGACAGTACTTCCTCTTTAAATTTTTGGTTCTTCATCTTCAACAAGCATCACCATATTTCTTCAAGCCCCGCCCACCCCCAGATCTGAAATAAGTTCATTTTCGGCACCGATTTTCATTTGCTTTTCAAGCACTTAATGCATCCATATAATTTTAATTTTAATTTTTTCATTTTCTCATAAAAGCCTATTTTAATTATAAGGCAATTTAATTCAACAAAGGGCAAGAGTGAAAACGTTACAGTCATTTCAACTATCCAATGATGGGAAGTTAAAGTTTGACAGAGGTAGTCACTCTGGTCATTTCTCTTACAATTATTTCTTCAAGCCTTGGTCGTAATGAACAGGCATGTGAATGTTATTCTCAGGCCGTCTTTGCGCGGCATCTATCAGAGGCCATCTCAAATCTCAGCAGAAAAAAGGATCATAAAAAGTTTCAAAATGTTTTTCTCTTTTTTTATTTATTTGTTTTAGTATAAAACTGAAAACTATACTCTATGTTACATAAAAACCGGAAAATTAACGAAATGATAGAAAGCCATTAAAAATTACATTGGTAGGCGCGTTGAATCAGTCAGTTTCAAGGCCTCCTGCCGCCCAAAGTATGAAACGGTTGACCACGTCTATAATATTGAACCCTTGTACGAGTAAGGCAACATAAATAGAAGAAGGAAAGACGCATTTCTGCTTACCTTATGGACGTGACATCAAAATTATTTTTACTATACATTTCAGAGATTCGCTCACGTAACGGAAGGTTATTCTGTTAGATCAGTTTTTCTCAAACTGTGGGGCGTGACAACTCTATTAGGGAAGGCGAGCTTATTTAAAAGTCGAAAACACAAGATTATTTTTAAAAAAAATTATTAATTTACTGAAAGTAAACAATTCTGACAAATAAAAAGTAAAATGCATATTTATACTGATATATTACACTAGTAAATGTATGAGTGCTACACATTGTATTTTATAAATAATTTAACAATACTAAGTTAAGAACAAGTTTAATAACTATCATTGAACTCCATGGAATTGTCATATAGAACACTTTTACAAAAATATCACTTATCTGGATAACTTGTACGTTTCCTCATTAATCCCTTAAATGCCGTTTAAAATTTACGCGATTCGCTTCTAAATGGCAACCGTTTTCCATGAAGGTGCGTGCATTTGACGTATTAAGGGAGGGAGGAAAAATCAACAAATCCTTTGGAATAAGTAAATCTTTTGGAAACACTGGCACGATCCATTTATTTTATTCCAAAGACTTCGGAATAATTTTTTGGATAACAGTACACAGAAAATATCGTACGTAAGAAGAACGTATATATACGTCCAGGGAAATTAACGCTTTAGCCGAGTGAGACATTTATATACTATGATGGCATTTAAGAGGCTAAAATCGTATCGTAAATTTAACTCAAAGAGGGTATAGCGTTATTGCATACAATGAATTGTTATTGTATGAGGAAGCGCGTGAGTATTATAATTGAATATTGGGTCGTGTATATTGAAACTTCTCAAAAATTCTCTTACATCAGCAAATCTGAAACTTAGGAGTGAAATTCAAACATGGTTCTTTTTTCATCTTTACAATGAAAATTAAAATGTTGCCAGAATATAAGTTTGACCTATTTTTCAAACTCGTTCAGTGAAGATTTTTATTTTCAAATTGTGAACATTTCGATTAAGAAAGTACGCAATAAAAAGAATTGCATAAAACATTTAATATATTTCGATGAAAAATAGAAAACACAGTGATTCATCATTCTTTTCGACAGTTACAGTTTAGTGGGAACACATGGGAGTTTTCGCATGAATAATTACATGTTTCCAAAATCACGCAATTTCTGCATAAGTAGACTATTCTGGAGGATATGTATAGTAAAATAACCACAACAATATAAGTGGATATTTTGTTCTATGAACTCTTAGAATAATCTCCCACTAAAAATTCAAAGAAAGTTTATAAGATTTAAAAATTTTCGTATCCTTTCATGAATTTTTAAAACATTTTGTGAGTTTATAAATGTTTAAGCAATTTTCTATACATATTGCATAAAAAGAAGTATTGGAAGTGCTCCATCGAATTTTTAAGTTGTACATTTTGCTAGTAATATAAGAATTTAAATAATTTTACGACCAGGAGATATAATTTAATTTCGATTTCTTATATGTTACTGGTAAACATTAAAGGGTTATTCGTTATCTTGCATTTATCATTGTTCAATGATGTATTTGGATCTATGAAAATTTGTTTTACACAATAGAAGATTACTGGAAAAAAAAGAGATAATTTTTATTTTGTTCTACTTTTTTAAATAACCTTAGGTAATTCAAACAATTATTCAATAACAGAAATTGATGGATTTTAGCGATCAATAGAATAAAGTACCATGTTCCAGTATATATCAAATCTTTATAAAAACTCCTAGAAATGTGAAAAAATTATAATAAAGTAATAATAATTAAAAAAACTACATATGCTTGCTTTTTGTAAAGCATAACGTTTTTAACCCCTTCTTAGTCGTTCTCCGGGGCTTGTCTTCTTTAGTTGAGTACAAGTGTTACAATGCCAAGATACCCTAGTAATTTTTTTCTTTTCCCAAGGGGTTTACTGTCTTTTGTAAACGTGGGTGTTACGACACCAGGGTATCCTAGTGATCATTCTCTATTTTCATTCCTTTTCTTGTCATTCAGTTTTACCTTTTCTTCTGTTCACGTGTAGACAATTATTTTAAAATGTACCTGGTTTGGCGCAGCATAGCCTGAATTGGCTCTTGCACCAATAAAACCTACATACACTCACTAAATCACATCTCTTAGTCGTAGACTTGTTTTCTTCATTTTACGTTTATCATTCCTACTTAGTGGATCATAAGGAGAAAGAGAGAAAGTTTTATTTATACGTCGTAATATAAAGCACCCAAGGGCTGTTAATAACATACCTCGTAATGTTGAACCCTTGTCAAGTGACGAGAACGAGACCTGAGCCGGAACCACTCTTATCTAACTACCGCACAACACCAACGGTTGATTGATTGAATATTAACTCGCACACTACGACCACGAGTTGGGTTTCAAACCAACCGGGGGTATCATCAACCATACATTGTGACTATTTACAGTTTTATTTTAGCAAAGGATCTTTGTAGGAACAAATTGGAATGTTAATAAACGGCAGATTTTCGTGAACATCGTTAACCACTTCACAATAAAGGGAAATCCTTCTTCATCAACATGAAACATTCGTTTCACGTTTAAAACAAATAAATATCTGAGTTATAAAGCCATTAACAAAACTAAGTATGTTTAAAAATTTCCACCATTTTCTTTAAAACAACATCTCCTTTACTAAATAAAGGAGAAATCTTCTAAACCCACATTGAAACGAGTAAAATGCGTTTACACGTTATATACAAGTCAAGACTTTAAGTATCTTGAGTTATAAACCGCCTATTTACACTGAAACTAATTAATTTAAACTCTTTCCTCTCCGACCATTTTCTTTTTAAGACAACATCTCCTCACTTTTAAAGCTCCAAAGCGTGCACCAATCTTGTAAGACGCCATGCATTTGATGACTCGGACGTAATGGTTTTAGGTTAACTTCTGACGAATGACAACCATTTCAAATGAGCCCCCAGCGCCCCTCTGTGAAATGGGGCCCATTTTCATTTCAGTGAGGCTGATATCAATGGTAGCGGTGGCCTCGGCCAAAGCAAGTTCATTTAAACTGGAGTTCAGAAGGAGCAGGCTTTGCTCGTTTATGATGCCATTTATTAAGTGTAAGATCTCTCGTTGTGTAGAAACCATAGATTTCACCCAGAGGAAAGAAAATGGAAGCGCTCATTTCCTGGTGTATAATCGATGTCAGTTACTCTGTAACAAAGCATTAGTCTTCGATTGCCGATATTGCGAGCAGTGAATCAAATGTCACTGGAATCGTTTTTTCCAACGTATTTTTGTGGTGTTCCTTAAGGGGGAATAGTTGAGATGATTCTGAAGTATCCGCTTAGAAAACATTTTTGGACATTAAGAGAATGATTCTTTAGATATATATATTGGATGAAAGAGTACTATTCATTGTTGTTTATTGAGGGCATTTCAGCATATTGCCTGTATTTTCAGGAATTTGTATGGTCAGGCTCTCTTCTTAGAAAGAAGACTTGTAAAATTGTTTAAAGTGAAAGAGTATAATGAATTTGTAAAAAAATGAAAGTTTTTAACAAATGTCTTATAATGCAGAATTATATTCAACACTTTCAGGGATTCTTCCAATTACTTAAATATCCATTCAATATTAATTTTCTTTGAATTTTAAGGATTTAAAAAGTTACAAAATAATCTGATATGTTTTATATATAATAATAAAATATTTGCTTTTAAAACAATTTAGTGCTCTCTTAAAAGTTAATTGTTAAAAATAGAATTTTATTTTTTATTTTTTGTCATCGTGTACATCTTCTCATGTATTACAACTAAGAATTAAGTAAATACCACTCGAACTTAAATTTCTTTGTAGGTTTATATACATATTCAATGAAAAACCAATATTTGAACTTAAAGAAAAATAATCAGGAAAAATATGTCACCAGTAAATAAACAATGATTACTTACATAACAAAAAGTGCATAAAAAGAGCACGAAAATAAACTAAAACTGTGGTGGCTTTTGGCAATAATTATATCGAGTTTATGATTATTTTAATGGGATTAAATGACATTTTAATGGCTATTTCTCCTCTTATTTATAGCACTAGGTGAAAACTAAATGTTCAAACTGATTGAATATATTTCAAACCGCAATATAAAATTAATTATACAAAAACATATCAAATTTCCTCGCAGAAGTGCAACACCTCACACAATGACGTACAATACGCCACTGTGTGACGAATTTTATATATATATAGTCAATTTTACCCAAACAAATCATCCATCATCACATTCGAAAAACACATACACAGTAGGAAAATCACACAATGAAGGACACATGAGCAACCGAGATTAAAAATTATAAAATGGATGCCGCAATATTATAAACATTGCTGACTTAGGACAACTAATATATAAAATAATTGGAATAAAAGTGGGGTTGGACATGTTTTTTGGCCAGCCAACATTCCCCCTTTATGTAAATAATAATGATCAAAAACATATTGAAAGTAATGTATAGGAATATCTAAAACCATTAGAAGATAGAGGTAACTTACCTAAAAATTGCACTTAAAAATGCAGAGCCCGTGCTAAACCTAAGGGCAATAAATAAGTTATTGCGAGATTCTGGGCCCTAACGCATATTCAAAGCATGTGAACGGCGTAAATGTAGCACTATATATATATATATATATATAAATAAATATATGCATTTATATTGTATGCTTGTGCATATATTTATAAAAATATCGATTAAAAAATTGGACACTCTGTTACTTGGAAATTAATTGATAATTCACAGAGACAAAGACATTGGATGAGAAGGAAATAAATATAATATAAATTAAGAAGGTGTAAAGGAGTTTATTTGAACTACACAATACATGGTAAAGTTTGATTTTGCTCTCTTTCCTATTTTTGAAATTTGTTGTGACAATTAAGGTGCACGATTGGGTTAGTATAATTTATCTTGTGTTTCTTAACCTTTACTTACATGTGATCTGTAATTATAATATAATTTGATACTCCAGATAAAATAAACATATTTTGCAAAAATTATGTATATTTTTTAAAATTTATATATATATATATATATATTATAAATTTATGTATTTATAAACGTATGTAATTAATGTATATTTTTTAATGTTGTACAAGCTATAAAATATTTTATTTCTTCATAAAATAAAATTTTCTTATTAAATCGTTAATTGCGATATGCTGATCATTGACTGAAAATAATACACTTAGAAAGTAATATCTAATCAGCGTAATTTAGATCAATTGTTGATACATAAATCTTGATAAAGGTTTTCGTTTTTATACTTTCATATAAATTAAGCAAATAAACTATATTTGTTATTTGATATATTGGAAGTTCATGTAATATAACATACTGTTAATCACTAAAATAAACCGTTTCAGTTAAAATTTATAATAATATGTACATAATTTAAGTAATAAATGCAATTCCACGCCTATTTAGGTAGAAGTAGTTGGAATAGCAATTTGGAGCATAAGGTTCAAAGTGAAATTTATCGTAGAATATTCTTTTTTTTAATATTTAGTGTCACTTGGATTAGAATACACTCGTAAAAATGTTTTAAGTATAATATTACAACAAACACTCATTTAACCGCAATAATTCGGCAAAAATTATCTCAGAAGTAACATATTTTCGAAGTATTTCTTATGAGAAAATGCTTCTGTAATGATAATATTTTGCTTTATATATAGTTAAAATATCTACAGAGAGACTTAACTGGGAGTTTTGAAAAATTCACGTTATTTTCAGTTATTACCGATTAAAAAATTATTAGAGCTTTTTTGTAAAATATATTCTCCACTCCAATGAAATAAATTCACTTCTAATAAATATGTTTCAAAAATCCTAGTTCAGGCTCTGTCCAGATATCTGAGCTATATATAGACAAAATATTATTATTATGGAATCATTTTACATGGAAAGGATAATGTTTTGAAATAATTCATTCTACGTTCATTTTTTGTAAAAATTTTGCATTTATATAATTTTTAATGTAATAATATTAAAAACATTTTTATACGTATATTCTAATTTAAGTGACTAAATATATATAATATATATATATATATATATATATATATATATATATTATATATGATATCGCTTGCCCTTTGCAAAACACGGTTCCAAACGTAGCCATATACCTAAATGAATATAATACTACTCCAATGCCAAAAGTTGTTTATAAAAATTTTAAAAACTATTGCACCAAAATATATTTATCATATGTAAATTACACTGGTAACTGGGCTTGTGGTGGCCTAGTGGCCAATGCCATGGAAACGTGGCTGGCATATCATGAGTTCGAGCCCAGAGCGGCTGAAGACTGCCGTGTAGATGGATCCACTGCGAGTTAAATCTCTCAAGACTCAATGTCCTCCCAATGGTGTGACGTGGTACTTAGAAAGGGGATGCGAGGTCAGGTGTCCTCCTCGTCAATGATCGGGTAAAATTACGATATAAGTGTATCGGCAATTGCTAATACTTTTCTTTATGGTGTGACATTAATTATAACTGTATTTTTCACTTGTGAATAATAGTCAGAATAGTACACGGTTGTGTGTGTTAATTGATGTGATCGTTCATGAAAAGCAAAGAAAAAAAATTCAAAATTATACTTAAAAAAGTAATTTCATAATCATATATTTCTGTCTGTAAGTGATTACATTATCATCAATGACAGACATATTTATTACAGAAAAAAAAGTGGTGATTGTTTCAAAAGAGAAGAAACATTTATATATATATATATATATATGATTCCACAAACAATTCTTTTCATTATTTCTAAGTAACTCCCTTCTACTTTTATGTGGAACGACAAACGATGAGTTTGGCTTTTGATTCCACCCCTGTGGAACACTTCCCCATTAAACCTTCCTCCAAATAATAGTTTTTGGGGTGTAAATGTCTGTATTTTATCCTCCTGGAAGTCCTAGCTGAAGTAGAGCCCTTGAAGTTGTTTCAGAAATAACCATTGATTCCGAGAAATGATGAGAGGATCATTTACGCTGGAGTTTTTATGCTTTTTTCGACAGCATCGGATATTAGATATTATTTCCTTTTCCGGTTTCTAATACAGTTCAAAGAGATTAGTTTTATGTGACTCATCAACAAGTTTTTATAAATACTCGTAGGATATTTTTTTCAACAATTTTGCTGGATCTTATTAATTACTATTATGAGTGATTGAAAACTTATTTTGAGTACTTTTTTTCATACGTACTAAATCAGATTTTCTGTTTGTTTCAAAACTTCCAATATTTGAAAAATCAAACTATAGGGAAATACTTAAACTTTTGGGGATTACAATTAAAAACTATTGACCAAGTCTTCGGATTTCGCTTTTATTTATCATCTGCTCATGTCTGTTAGGGATAAATTAAAGTACTTTGTTTATGAATATATCGTGTTTTCTATATTCAAATAAATGAACTCGCTCGTGGAATAAAATAATTAGATTCTGTTTGGATTCGATAAAGAAGGATTTATGTTTCATCTTTTTTTCTACACCTTATTTCAGCGTTTCTCAAACTGTGACTTGCGCCCCCTAGGGGTTGTGATAACCTTACGAGGGGGACGCGAGCATATTGAAAGGTCGAAAACAAAAGATTATTTTCAAAAAAATATTAAATTACTGAAAGTAAACAAACAAAATATATTCTGACATAATAAAAGTAAAATACACATTTACATTGATATAATACTTTTATAAATGTATTTTACAATTAATTAAACAATACTAAGTTAAGAAAAGGTCTAATAATTGCCAGTGAGCCCCATGGGCTTGTCATATTTAAAATTATATAAAAAAATTAAACTTTTCAGATAAATTGTACGGTTTGTAATTAATCTCTTAAATGACGATTAAAATTAGTGATTTGCTTCCCAATACCGTTTAACACGTAGGCTGTGTATTTGGTCTTGGGGGCGGTAGAAAAGTAATAAATAAGGAAAAATCCTCTGAAATAAGGAAATCCGTCTAAAAACACTGTAAAGGGTACTTTATTGAAGCCTTCGGAATAATTTTATGGGTAGCAGTGCATAGAAAAGCTTCGGAAATACGTATATATACGCCCTGGGCAATTAACGTGGTGGCTGAGAGAGACGTTTATATAAGCCGATGGCACTTAAGAGGTTAAAGTCGTATTGTAGATTTATCGTCAAAGTATATCATTATTGAATTCAATACATTGTTATTGTATGTAGGTGGGGTAAGGGGGGCGACGAAAATTATGATTGAATATTGGGTCGCAAACAGTGAAAGTTTAGAAGCACTGCCTTATTTACTACAACATACACAGAGCAATGAAAGCACATTTATGTGCAAAACACTGGCTTATTATATAAGTCTTAATGATGTAGTATGATTTAAGCAAAAATTTTTAATTTAAGGATTTTCAAATTTTTTTGATTGCATCCTGTGTGTGTATAGTGTGTAAAACAGATTTTGTGCTCAAAATTTCATAAAAAGTTAGCCATTTAATTGTTTAAGGAAAAACTTAAAATTTGTGCAGTGATTTTAAAATACTACTCCTCCTACAAAAATTTACGTACACGCATGAACTTTGATTTACAAGTACGTCCAACTATGTGTAACAAAATTTGGTATGGGTTTTGCGATAACACGATTGGTATTCGTACAATACTTCTTTTATGAATCCTTATTGAAAATTCCTTAAAAAGTGTGCAAATTCTAACTTCAATTATTTTTTAAAAAATAAGTTTTGCTTTGATTCAAAAATGCATACCAACTTTTGTTACATGTACTATTAACAATAGGTAAAAAAAAATCAAAGAATTAGGCACAATAGAAAAAAAAGCCTTGGCAAACTAGTTATTTTACCTTTCTGAGATAAGTATGTTTAAGTTTTGAATTGCCATAGGGATGTGAATAAAAATGAAAGTAAAAGCTATCATAATTCTGCGTTTTTTAAGTTTAGAGTTTTCAAATTCTGTGAGGTTATAGAGAGAGAGAAGTATATAAAGAATAATGTATATATAGGCTAGAAAAATTAGATTTGATTTTTTGGCCGATTTTTGTCAATTGAATCGTACTGTGTCCCCTTAAGGATTAATAAAAATACTTAATATTGTAGTGTTTAAATAAAACACAGAATGCGAAATAAAATATTTTTTGTTAAAAAAACGGCACATTTAACGAGCATTCAATATTACACTTTAATTAGTTTGCAGATTTTGTTTATCACTAGAAAAGCATGTTTTTTCTATAATCAAAACATTTAAAAAAAAGAAGTAAACAAAATATGTTAAAAATGATTTTTTAATATATTACTGGTAATGAAATGTAGACAGTTTTCCCTTTTATGTTTTTAATTAATTTTAAAAAAATTCTTAAAACTCAGAAATATTGAAAAGTTTTCAAGTAATTATTTCATTTTTTTATTTATTTTTTGACTTTAGAAACTATATGGCGTTCAGTATAAAAACTAAAGAAAATATCTGAAATGAGTCTTCTTTATCTTTTAAATGGATATGATGGATTATCAATTGTGCTTATTAATTTACTCTTAATTTAATTCATGCTCTTTTTTTAAGTCAGAAGAGCATGAATAAACATCTTAAAATATTTTCTTTAATTTAACTCTTTTAATCCCTGAAGTTTAATGGAAAAACAAAACACTCCATATATTTCTTTTAGGAATTTCTTTCTTTGACTTGAAAAAATAAATACGTCTCAAGCTTCAAATAACTTTTCAACTAGGTTTTTTTTTGTTGTAAACTACCATTTTACTTTTATTAAACATACGTTATTTACAGAAGTAATAAGCAAATAGTAATTTGCAAATTAAAGAAATACTAAAATAATTAATTAATATTTATCCATCAGGGAAAAAAACTGCTTGTGTTGTGTTTTGAGAAACATATTTTACACTTTTTTGTGATGAAATGTATTTAATTTGGTAACTGATATAACACTAATCTACAAAAAATACAACACAAATATTTCTATTTCTTTTTTAAATTCCCATTTAATCTCCTTGGCTTATTATTGTTATTGCAAAATAATGTTCAAATTAAGTGATTTTTTTCTTATGAGTTTTAAAATTAAAAGCATTTAATTTGTTTTAGGCATTTAATAATATTTCTTTTCTTTGTGTTACCCTTTTGGGTAGTTATTAAAAAATTGTATCTTAAAGCTTTATCGAATTAATTTTCATTTAAGCAAATCATTAAATTTCAAAAAAAAAATAGTTGATTAATCCTTGTTTAAGTTGGAATGGAATAATTAAATGTTGGGAAATAAAGAAAAATAAACCTACACATAAAAATATATGTATGTGCATGTACTTAAAAAAAACAAAAGTTATACATTAGAAGTAAAATTTACAGCTATAAAAATAACTATAAATATTAACGAGAGCCAGTTTTACAGATTTTTAAAATAAAAGAATAAAATCAGAGGTGTTTTTAAAAAAAGTAATTCTATTAAAATGGAATTCCTTTTTTAAAATATGTTTTATACTGATTTTCGAAATAAATTTTTTATTCAAGATATTTCGGGGTATATAATTCCCTTATTTCTAATTTATTTACAAGAAAATAACGAAGTAATTTTTTCTTTAAATATGCGAATCTCTAAATTGTTCATTTAAGGTATTCTCCCGAGATCTTTGAGAAATATGTTACACAATTGCAATCCCGAGACAATTGCTTATCGTTGATTACATATATACTTTTTTTTCAAAAAATTTAGATACAATTTTCCTTTTCTTTTCCTTCAACGAACTTTTGTAAAAACATATCATTTTATTCACTTTAAAGAATGTATTAGATTTTGATGGAGAACGGAGAGGAGAAGGTTGAAATTCATTTAAAAATGGTTCTTAATAATAATACTGTTTGTAGAATGTTTTAAATAATTAAATAAATTAAATATTCAACTATGCAAATAAGTGCTTGGAAATAAGATGTTTAAATTCGGAAATCAATATATACATTTATTAAGATTAACCTGAAAAATATTTTGAAATTATAAAATATCTGTAGATTTGGTTATTTGTTTAAAAAAAAAGGATAAACAGTCACAGAAAAACATTTTAAAACTATTCACGATATCATTTTTCTTCGACATAAATTCACTGAAAAATAAATTATTTAAAAAAAATCGAATTTAAATATATATTTTTTAAAAAAAAAAAACATAATTCTCAATTAAAAAACATCGCTTTAAGATTACATCAATGTTTTAAAAATTAAGAAAAAAAAAAAAATTTATGATTGAGTATTACACTGCTTAAAACTTATTATTCATTAAACTCAAAGCAGTGCTTCTCAAACTTTCTATACTTGTTACCCAATAACAATGTATTGAATTTCATAATAATATACTTTTTATAAAAGCAACGACTTTTTAAATTTTAAGCCGTATAAAAAATTTAAGAAAATTAAATTTATATAAGCTTTAATGTCTCATGCCCATAGACTTTATTTTGAAATTATTAAAACGTTTTAACTTAGTACTGAAACTAAATATGAAATACATTTTGTGGGTACTGAAAATTTAAAATGTGTAAAAATATCGGTAAATTTTATTTTTTTTTTTTTATGTCAACAAGTTTTTTTTTGCTTTCCTTTCAGTAAATTAATATTTTTTTAAATAATATTTTTTTTTTTTCCCACATTTCGATATACCGGCCCGTTTTAAGTGTTATCATTTTCCCCCCCAAGGGATGGGTTTTGTTTGGGGAAACGATGACTTTTTTTTTTATATATATTTAAAAATTTTATATTATTTTTATACATTGACATATTTTGAAGTACTTTTTACACATTTTAATAAAACCAACTTGTACAATCTTCGAATTCCTGTAAAACGTAACTGTTTGAAGTGAAATAACTTTAAACTATCAAACTAGTTGCACAAGAATTACATTTGAAGCCAGAGTCTGAAAAGCCATTGAAGCTTTATTTGTACTCATTTTACATACTTTCTTTTCCCAAGTTCTCCATTTCTTGAGTTGCAATAAAGGAGGAAATTTATTCAAAACCAGTTTGTCACTGTGGTATAAAATGCACTATTTTGGGGAAAAAAAACCCCCATTCCGCGATTTCATCTACCGATTTTTCTATTCTTTGGGGCCCTTTCTAGACTAGGAAATTTGATATTTCACCTTTTTACGTCGATGCCGCAAAATGTATTCCGAAGAACTTTTTTTACGTCATCATTCCCGTGCTTCTGAGAGCCATAAACTTGGGCATTGTCGTTTCAGAATCGGGGTTACTTTCCCCCCTCCTATTTTTTTGTCTTCTTGAAAAAAAGAACGCGTAGGAAAGTTGTCAATTTGAAATTTATTGGTGGTGAAATGTGTTCTTTTTTTAACTGTTCTGCTTTGCATAATATTCAGAAAAATGGGGTAATGGTATTTTTTCCAATATATTATAATTGAGCGAAATTTATTCCTAAAATTGTCTCTGGAAAAAAAAATTGTATAACACCGATAAACATTGGATTAAACTAATTATTATGTTTAATTACAATAAATATTTTTCCCATAAACATAAAACCCATTACGATAGAACTTATGCTATTCACTTTTCTTTCATTTATCTTTCAACTTGACTGAGAGACCGCGGTGGATTGTGGTCTAGGAAACGGACTCTTGGCCGGCTAGCCATGAGTTCGTACCTAGTACCACTGAAGCCCCGCGGTGTAGGGGGACATACGTTAAATGTGTCGATGCTCAAACGTCCTATCTTTAGTGTGATGTGGAAGTTAGGAGAGGTGGATGCCAGCTCAGGTGTCGGCCTCGCCACTTGACCATGGTTCAAATTTACGAGGTCCGTCGTCACAAGTCCTCGAGTAGCTGAACTCTGGGACGTTAATATTCACTTTCTCATTCATTCTACTTGCTTGGTGGCAGTTGTAGCTCAGTGGTTATGGTCATGAACTCCTCCTAGGTTCGAGTCCTAGTGCCCCTGAAGGCCGCTTTGTAGAGGGCGCTGATGAACGTTAAATATCTATAGAGGTAAACTATCCTAATGTGTAATGGAAAGGGGGTGCCAACTCATATTTCGTCCTCATCACTCGCCAAGGTTCAAAATTACGAGGTCTATCACCAATAACCCTCGTGTCACCTTTTAGTGCGATACAAATATAAATTTCTCTCACCATCCTAACTGCTTGTACAAATGGAACTTTGTAATGAATTTTTTAGTCATTTTCAGATGCGCTAGAGGTCCTACACTTGATATAAAAATGTGTGTCCTCAAGTGCTATACAATGTTCTAATATTTTCAGGATTAGGTTGAAATGAACAGATTATTTTTTATTTAGTTTTGCTTCATACGGAGGTGTTGCGTAGTAGAGAATTTAAGAAAATTGTTACAGAATCCAAGTAACCGAAGACATGGTATACATTTTTTTTTTTGTTTTGTTTTTGTTACGTGCAGTAGAGTGATTCATTTTCAGTCGATCAACTCTATTTAAATCATTTGAGGAACGAATATCTAATTCTAATGGAATTTGTTATGTCTCGATTTTCATTAAACAAAAACAAAAGTTTTGCATACTGAAAATATGTCAATTTAAAATTAACCAATGATAATTCTCGTTCATTATATAATCGTTAAAATATTTATTTCTTACCTGCGCTATGACTGTGATTTAAATACCATGATCAACTATGTTACTGTTATGTAAGACCTGTTTTATAAAGGTTAAACAATTCTGTGATTAATTTGATTTATAAAACTACGTTCTCCTTTCCCAATTATGAGCTTGAATACCAAATATTTGCAATAAAAGGGTTTTTTCAATTTTTTAAAAATGGGGGAAAAAAAAAGGTCAAACCATTTTCACTTTTTTTTAATTTTTTTATTTTCAAAATAATTTTTAAAAATTGTTGTTTTTTACTGTGGCGTTTATTTAAAAAAATGGATTTGCCAACTGGCCCCACAAGATAAAAAGGGTTTTTGTAAGCATTGGGTTTACCCCAATAATTGATAAAACGGCACAATTTTTATTTGTATGCTTTAAAACCAAAACATTATTTAAAAAAAAAATCGTGAGCAAATAAGTAAAAATAATGTAATAATATTTTTTGCTGATTTTTTTTATGACAGCAACGAAGCAAAATTCTTTAGAAGAATATTTTTATTTCTTTATTTCTTCTACCTTAATAAATTGATTGATCATTTTAGTATGGCCATGATAGTAGACTGATTACCAAGTCCCCAAATATGAGAGCCTTTTCCTTGTAGCACCATTTACTGGCGGTCCTTGCTACAAAATGTGGACAGTTGAATTAATTTTAATCCAGGCTCTCGTCGGATGCAAAATAATACCGTGATTCAATGTAAATCAGAGTTCCAGTACCAAATTGATACTTAAAACTTCTTTTAGAGGCCACATAATCGTATGCCAAGCGTGCCTACACTTATCGGATACAGAAAATCTATCGACTCCAGCCGGGGGTCGACCCTTAACCTTGGGCACCCCGCTTCCTCTAAGCCACAGAGCTGACTAATCGCAAACTTGCAACCGTTATATTTCATTTTGATTCGTGATTTTGAGAACTGTGCCACTAAAGTCCCGGGTTTAAAACCCTATGCAAATTGTAAATGAGTTCTAAAAAAATCATTGATGTGGGGATGTTTAGGGCGTCGGATGTCAACTTATGTATCGTACTTATTAATTGGCCGTGGGTAGCCTAGTGGTTAAAGCATCGGACTCCAGACCGGAAGGCCTGGGGGAATTTCACCCAGCTAATTTGTACTGTCACCTGTATGGTGCTCAAAGCCAAGGCCAACGACGGCGATTCAGCCCCTTCCCCATGAATTTGTGGGCTTGTCCCGACTAGCAGAAAGGTGGCATTAGCCACAACTACAACTTATCACTTATCTTTGGATCAAAATGACAAAGTCCATTGCCAGTAGTCCCCATGTAATTTTAAGGCGATTGTATAGTTTAAATAAAGAACCACAAAATGATAATTGTATTAATTATGCAATACTATTATCACATAGTTCGTAAATCTTATACAAAGTTCTCTTTATTTGCAGAATATGTTATTTGTAAAAAATTAATTTTTAATTTGTGTTACAATTTTTTTGCATAAAAATATATTGTAGAAACAATTAAATAATTACAAATTTTAATATTTTATAGCGAAATTTATATAATTTCGTATTTTTTGTAGCATCTAGATTATATATATCATGTTTTTTTTTTTTTAAATTTTATTAAATATTAGTTATTTTGAATGATGCACACAAGAAAATTGAAATTCATTAAAATATACCAGCCATAAACATGTAATTGCTAAAAAACATCCTTTAAGCGATCTAAGAAATAGAAATTCATTCAATCAAGCAAACAAAGTGAATTCTGTATGCTTTTTCCTATATATTATTAGCTATTAATGCCGAGAAAAAGTACATTGGTTTTGATTCCATCTACATAAAACAGATTCTCCGATATTATTGAAAATGCGATATTGTTCTAAAATAGCACCTGGTGATGAATTAGTATGAAAATGAAATGACACAAAAACTGAAAACTTTTATTTAAATTGGTTGATGAAGGCTGGTATTTATATATACTATTTGAGAATTTTCTCTAGCTTTGAATAGGTAAATTTTTTAAATACACGCAATGGGATTCTCAGTAACACTTTGCAATATGCACAATTTAGATGTGTCAATATTACAAAATTCAGAAATAAATATTATAAAACAAAGAAAATTTACTTCGCAATAGTCGAATTCATCACGTATTGCCACTTTAGCGTCGGACTTTGAACAAGACTATTGAGGGCTATTGGTGGCGGATCTCATGATATTGTACCTTGTTCAAGGGACTACAGATTCCAACTCGTTTTCTCACTTTACCTCAAAAGCAACCGTGCAGTCGAATAGCGATTAGTGAAGCGAAGTCCCTGGTAAAGATCCTGAAAGGACTTGGTTATTAGTAAATTTAATTTGCCATGGTGGTAGGGAAGCACTTAAAATATTCGTTGACCCAAATGTCTTCTTGAGAGGTTGGGGATAGGGAAAGATTGCTGGGAGACTCCCGGTCCACCTCATGGGTGTTCTTCCTCAAAATTAGTGTGGATTGGAGCCAAAAGAAATTGTCCCGTACATGATGTCTAAGCATATACCAAAAACGATTATATTCCAGCCTCTGGTTACGATGAATTGTGGAACCGTATCTGGCAAAGTCGACAAGTGACATTAGTAACAACCCCACAGCTAACACGGCAGTGCCATGATTGAAAACCTCAATAAATTTAAAGTGCACAAGTCTCTACCTACGGGGGGGTTTTTTAAAAGGCACCACATCAATCAAAATTACAACTCGTTCGGAACGGAGAATATAAGGGTCCCCTGCAAAGTCAGGTTTTGGGCCCTAAAATGGATCTTACAAAGTATTCCAAAACCATAACATAACATAGGCCTTAAGCCCCCTGGGGAATCCTTCCCCTATCCTACGATGAGGGGTTTGCGGGAGTGTACGTTACACCACTGTACGGACCGAGAAAAGCAACACTGACCAAGAACTCGCCACCATGAGTAATCTATTTTCGCAACACGCACTGGAGAGGGTGTAATTCATAGTGTTTTGTATTTTAAATTTACATAGAATATTATTTAACATTTAAGTGTAAAATAAAACAAAAAAATAAACACTGCATAATGCATACTTCAACAAAAGCTCCCGTTGCTTGTAAATATATATATTCAAATTCAAAACAAAAAGAGAATACTTTTTAAAATATTTTAAAATTAAATTTTAATCTTTCGGGTGTAACGGAAGATAACACCCTTCTAGAATTTAAAATGACGCATTTTGCATACGTTTATTATCTTACCACAAAAATCTCATTTTAAGTTTCATCAAACTACCAAAGCACGCAAAATTCTATTTACAGCTTATAACACGTAGCATAAGATAAACCTTTTACACTCCTTCATTTTTTTCCGTATTTCGAAAACAAAATTCCAGAAAAGTTTCAGAAGAATACAGTGCACAGCTCGATAAATAACATATTCTCCTAAAATTTTATTGAAGATCCACAAGATTTGCATCTAAATTTTCTCTTTTGGAAGCAGTTTGGATGTGAAGCAAAAATAAAGAAGAATAAAAAAAAAACATAAGGCGAAGAACTTTTAAGACCAGAATTTAATTTAGAAAATATATTCTGAAGTGTTCCGGGCGACGCTGGGAGGATTTTTCGATGGAAGTCGCTTTTGAAAATGCGCGTATTATTGGTAAACAAAAGCTAAATTGTATCGATAATAGCCGTGGAAAGGTCCTATTCAGCGGTAATCGCATAAAAATAAAAAATAAGTAAAAAGCTGCTGACGACTTATCCAATTTCAAGTCCAGGCTCTGACATACAAAGGACTCACAATCTTATTTTTGAAATTAACCTTTCAGCATTTCCCGATCATTCAAAATTCCTTGAATATAAACTAAATTATTCTTTGGAAGGGAAATGTTAATTTCAATACATCAGAACTTTGAAATTCGCATTTCTGTCGGGAAAGTTCTTTTGGTTGCTCTATTTTGCCTTAATCGCTTTCTGGCAAAGATGATATTCGTCAGTATCGTCATTCTCGAATAACCTAGATTCCGTTTTTATAGTTCAGGTGTACAAAATAATAAATATTTCAGTTTGATAAAAATGTATAATGTGTCTTAAAAATCCTTTATCAATTCGTTGCATGGATTTAATTTGATGTAATATAGAAGTTCTTACTTCTCGACATGTATAAAGTAATTATACTGTAGTTGAAATAACAAGAAAAAAGTCTTTCATACATAATTCAGTATTCCAAAAGAATTATGATTCAAAAAAAGAATTACATGTTAAAAGCAAAAATAAAAATTTCATTTATTCGAAATATTTTATAACACTTTTTTTCCAAATGTATGCAATTTCGGTCATGATTTATTCATACAGCACTAAATATTTATACTTAAAATAATATTTTTAGATAAAACATTTTTTTTAAATAATAAAGAGAATTATCTCAGTATAACTGACTTTTATTTTTAAAAAAGAAGGGGAAAACATTTGATTTCAAGAAGAAAAAAATTTGAAAAAAAAAAACTCTATCAACTCATACATAATTTGACATCTGTCTTACATTAAGGAAAGGTTTTCAAAACTTTCCAAAACTTTCTTTTAAAATTTTTAAAGACCCCTTTTTTAAAAAATTTGGTTTAAAAAGAAATTTTTTATGCCGATCGTTTTTTTATTTAAACCCCATATTGTTGGGAAATTTAAAGGAGTAACAGAAATTTTTCTAACTTAGTACTAGGGGAAACAAATCGGGGGGGCGGGTTTGGAACGAGCCCCTTGATGATTTTGAACCAAAAAAATCATGTGACGGGGGCCCGACATTTTTAGGTACCCCCTTTCTTCTCCAAACAGCCCCACCATGCAAATGGGGGGGTTTTTCAGAAACGGCAGATTAAAGGCACCCAGCCTTTTACACGGCGGGTCTTCAGGGCGCAAAGACCCCAAAATTCATGACGCGCCAGTGGGGTTTTTTTGTCCCCCCGGGCCAAAAGGGCCCAAATTTGGAAGTTTTTAAACCTTGTTAAGTGCACAGTTAAGCACAGCTCTAAGTATTCTGTATGTATCATTTAACTTCCTTTAGTGCAATCTGGATCGATTTTCTACGTAATTAATCGCAGCCATGGTTTGAACTTGTAACCCCTTTTGGACCACTAGGCCCCCATAGCCACCTAAAATTTTTTAAAAGTTTAAATTTAAAAAAAAAAATTAAAAATAATACCAAAAAAAATATATTAAGTCAATTCCTACTTAGATAAAATTTTATTTTAGCTACTTTTTTTAAATAGTTACAATTCATATAAAAAATGTATATACATATGACAGAATCCCAACTTAAGTGGAAATTTAAATTTTTTTTTTCTTTAAAGCTTTAAAAGTATCGTATTGTCATCCAAAAACAATCATGTATTGAAAAAATTAAACGGAATGTTTTTAAAACGGGGGAAAAAAAATATTTTAAAAAGGTTTTGACCCAAGCCCGCAAAAAAAATGAAACCAACGTGGCTGTATCTGAAATTTTTTTGAATAATTAGTTTAAACCAAAAAATTTTTAAATTAATTTTGGGTTAAATTATCGTTTTTTTATACAAAACAATAGTGTATGGGAAAATTGCAGCTAAAAGGGAGCTTTAAAATGTAAGTAAAAACTTTTTATGTTTTGCCCGCGTCACAAAAATGGCCCCAAAAAAATGATGCCAACGTAGCTGAATTTGTAAATTTTTGAAAAATTTTTTTTAATAAATTTAAATTTTTTTATTTTATTTAAAGTTACTGTATTATCATACAAAATTTTAAATGTATATAAAATGCCAGCTCAAGGGGGAGCGCTTTAGGATGTATGTTATTAACGATGGAAAATTCCACGATAGTGATTAATAGTGAGTGTGAGATAATAGTAGGAACTGAATATATATAATTATATTTAATGATTAATTCTATACTTAATATTAAATATATTTATAATAAAGTAGTGAATTTACAATAATAAATAAAATAAAGATAAAAATGTTTTTCTTACAATGTTGATTAAACCATGTAATGTTTTCATTATAATATGTATGTTCTTAATAATTAAAGATCGATGAGTTATGATTCGATTGGGTAATTTGCTAGGCTGGCTGAAATACAATCACTTACCTAAAAAAAGAAGAGTTTTTAACTTTCTAATAAAGGGGGAAACCTTAAATTTTAATATATGTTTAACCAAACAAAGGAAAACAAATCAATAAATATATGGGTTTCAGGAACATGGATTTCAGTTTATCGTAAAGAATTCAGAAGTTTCAAAACAAAGCAGCGTGTATCATTACTGCCAGGTCGCGAACGGAACTGCAAAAGTTAAAAAACTTTAAAAAGGAATTTATGCTCGATAATTTCAACGGTTTTCCCACACTGGGAAAAGTTGGGGAAAAAACGTTTTCCCGTTTTTCGCCACCTTTTCAGTTTTTTTTTTCTTACCCAAAAGAAAAATTCTGGGAAATTTTTAGGTACGGGACCCCGTCGAAATTTTAAAAGGGATAAAGTAAAGTTATTCCATTGTTACAGTCTAAGCTGCTGGAACTGTTTCTTTAAGCTCCATAAGTAGTCAAAACGAAGTATTATATGTAGTCCTACAAAATGGTCCAGGGAAAAATTCTTCTCCTTATTATTATTATTTAAAAATTTCCTGTACGCTTTAATGCGTATATTTTTGTCTTAAAATAAATAAATAATCAATATTGTGGGTGCTAAACTATTTTACTTTTAAATTAATTTTATCTTTTTGGTACTTTTCCATTTCGCCGGGGCAAATCAAGGAGCCTTTATTGGCGAAAACACACAATGTACACATAAGAAATGTTAATAAATGTTTCTCATTGGTTTTAATCCATTTTTTTTATCTATTATGTATAAGACATTAATGATATAAAAAGACAGCGCCTCGTTTTGAAAATGTGGTGGTAAAAAGTTACCAAGGGGAATATTCAATTTTGAGTCGATTGTGGCCTTTTTGGTGACTTCATCGCGTGCGCCGGCAAAACGGAAAAACATTTTTTTTCTCTTTGGATAAGGAAATAAACTTATCCACATCAAAGTTTCATAATTTATTGCATAAAAATATCAAAAAAGGGGTCTAAAAACGTTTTTTTCCGTACTCTCCCTCCCAGTCCTTGGCGTAGTTGGGAAAGTTGGGGAGAGGGTTTTGGTGTGTTGTCTTGGTCTCTTGACCAAATTTCAAGACTGTGAGGGGGGGGCCCCCCGGTAGAAAAAGTGGTATAGGTATCGGATCTGGTTCCCTTGCCCGGGGGTTCGGGGCCGGTACCCAAAAGACCCGCCGTTTTAGGGCAGCGATGCACGAAAAACCCTGTCGAGAGCTGAAATGCCCCTCCCGTTGGTGGGGGTAGTTGGGGGGGAGGGGTGCCAGCTCAGGTGTTCTCCACGTCCGACCAGGGGTTAAAAAAATTTAAATGGTCCGCCCCCAAAACCCCCTCGTGTAGTTTAACAGGGGTGACGTTAATATGCAATCAATCAATCAAGACTGTGAGGTCCATCAGCAAGAGCCCTCGTGTTGCTTCGTAGAGAAATGTTATTAAATAAGGGGGGGGATTCAATAAATAATATATCACCTTATGTGTAACAAATGGATTTATCTCTCGACATAAAAAAAGCTTTTCATAATGATGTAATAAATGTATGTATATATAGTAGTTTATAAAAATGAATCGTATAAAAGGTTCAATTTAACTAAAGAGGAGCTACAAAAACAAACTTTTCGAAACAAAAGAACACATTAAAAAACATATGAAACAGAAATAAAAGCGAAAGAAACGAAGGATATTTTTAAAAAAATTTGATTGGTTGAAAATTAGAGCTACGTTATTTCTGTCAATTACAGTTTTACAATTTGAGCAGTTATATAATCTGTAAAATATACGCTGGATGGTCCACAGTTAGGTCCATCCAGTATTTAATAAGTCCACTCATGTGAAAAGACTATTCCTCTCAAATTTAAAATATTTTATTACGTAAGTTACAAAAAATAAATACAATATGGCATTAATCTTTTTAAAGGGTTGCCACCGGCGTATGAAAACCCTCTTACTTTAAAAATCATTAAATATTTGGACGTTTATAAAAGTCTTTTCAAAAGGGGTACGATCTTTTCTGTGCAATATAAAGAATATAATAATAAATAAAAATAAATACTTTGATCCCTTTCCCTTTAGGGGGAAAAAATACCTATATAAAAAAATTTTTGCTTGTTTATTTGTTTTTTAATTTTGGAAACTTTTTTTTGACCCCAAAGATATCCCTAAAAGGGTTTTGAATTAAAAAAATTTTTGAGCAGTCGGAAAAGGTAAAATCTGTTTTTTTGACAATTTAAAGTTTTTTACTTTTTCAAATTGTACAGATTTTTTAAAAACCTTTTTAAAAAAACCTTACTTTAACCTCTAGGGCAATTAGAAGCCATAAAACCTATTTTTAAATAATCCCTTGAAAATGGGCCCCCCCCATTTGACAAACAAAAAATAAAAAAAAAGTTTTTTTTTTTTTTTCTTAAAAATTGGGGCGTCTGGTATAAATCAAAACATTTATCTTTTATTGTAAATTGAACCCTTTTTTTTTTATTTCCTAGCCCATTAGAAGCCTCACTGTATTTTTTAAAGGTCAAATCAATGTTTGTTTTTAATTTCCAAAAAACTGCGTTATTTTTTAATTCGCCAATTTTTCATTAACAACATTTAAAAAAAAAACTTTCATAAAATTTGCTTTTAAAAAAAATCGAGTTTACCATGCCTACAGCATCAACTAAAGATTTAAGAAACGAAAAAGGAGTTTTTTTAAAAAAGGGGAAAATGCAAAAAAATAATGGTGATTGTGTAGAAGGATTTCTACAGTTCCAAAGAACTGTGTTGAGGGAAAAAAAATTTTTTCTGATGGTGCAAAAACCTTGTACCCCAATGAAACTGAACCATCTGCCAATTTAGAGAAAAATTTAAAATATGGATATTTAATTCGGATGGGAAACTTTTTTTGGTTTCAAAAAATGTTTTTGTGGACATTAACCTTTTTTGCTTTTGTTTTTTTGGGAAACTGTGGGGAAAAGTTTAAATTTGGGAAAAAAAGGACCCCGGGTTGCACCTCAATGAAAGTTTTAAATGTGGTGAAGCTGTGAAATTTCACTTAAAATGTCCTTTTTGCAAATATAATTACACTTTTTTTAAAATTTAAAAAAATTTATAGTTCCCAGAACTATGAACTCAATACCCGGCTTTGTATGCTATGCGATGCATGGTAAAGGCGCTGAGTCTGCTAGGATGTTTTTCGGTATCATGAATCTTTTTCCCACCACCCACAAAATTCTCCAAATACAACAAAAATTTTCCGGGCAACAAGAGAAAAACCCGGGGAAAAAGTATGGCAGAAGCTGTTGGAAACGGTTATTTAAAAGATTTGGGAAAAAAGGGCATTGCTGTTGCTGTTGATGGTAGCTGGCAGAAGCGGGGTTTTCTTCGAAGAATGGCGTGGTGACGGGAGAGTGGGGGGATACCGGGAAAGTTATTGACGTTGGTTTTTTAAAAATTGTATTTGTCCGGGAAAAAACCGCAAACCCTTTAAAATTGTAAAAGAAATTTTGAAGGGAAACTATGGGTTTTAAAATGGAAGTAGTTTGGAAAACTCTATCCATTTTTTAGCCCCTTCCCAGTTTTCTATAATGTGCGCTATACAAAAAGTTTGGGAGATGGGGACTCTAAGGCTTTTAAATTCTATTGTCGAGAACAATGTATATGGTGACCATTGCTCTGTCGAGAAGAAATTCCCCAAAGGGCATGTCATGAAAGAATGGGGACACGTCTTCGGCGCGAAGACTAAGATGGGGAGGCCAAAAAAATTTCCGAGGAAAACCTTTTCGGGAAAAAAAAGATTGACAGAGGAAATCGACCGTCTGAAACATATTATGGTCCCCCAAAAAATCCGCAAGAAATTTGTCTAGCGTGAAGGACATGCAACAAACCCTATGGGCAAATTTTACACAAAACTATCGACCGATGAAAAAACCCCAGCATGGATTTTGTCCCTCTGATACAGATACATGGTTCCCAAATTTAAAAAGGCAGAATTGCTTGGGGGGACTTATCATCACAAAAAAAAGTTTTCCTGTTGATGTTGGTGGGGGCCATGGATTGTTTTTTGGGGTTTAGCTAATCCAAAATTTCTAAAAAAATGTTTACATTGGGGTACGCAAAATCCCCAAAGAAAGTGTAAATAATGTAATATGGTCTCGTGTACCGAAAAAAAACATTTTTTTACAACTAGAAGTTCTATCATTGGGTCATTTTGATGCAGTTTCCCCATTTAACATTTGAAATGTATCAAAACTACAAAATATTGAGGAAAAACTTTAGCCTGGTGATTACACATTTCGAGGAAAAATGGAGCGCCTGACAAACTGGGGTGAGAGCAAAATACTCTTGTTTACAAAAAAACAAAGGGGAAATTAGGAATGAAAAAAAACTTAAAAAAGGGAAAAGAGAAAGATGAGATACTAAAAAAAGCTGATAATTTAGATTATGGAGCAGGAATGTTTTAATAAAAAAGGGAATTATACATTAAAATCAATTTTTTTAAAATGTCAATTTTAATGTTCGATGACCTTTTTTTAAACTATTGTTCAAAGATGTTTAAATTTTTTTTGATATATTTATAATGATGGCTAAAATATACTGAAATGAGCCTTTTTTTTAAAAAAATCAAAAAATTTTTTTTTACAAAATTTTTTTATGTGAAAAAAGGGTTAACTTAAACTATGTTTGATAAAAATTTTATAAATTATGAAAAAAATTTAAAAAATTTGCTAAAAAACTCATTTTAGGGATAATGAGAAAAAGTGTATTTTAATTGTATGGGAAAAATTTTAAAAACATGTACATATAACAGATTTTGAGGGAAAATTTCTGAAAAAAGGGCCAAATTTTAAAATTGTCCCGGGATAAGGGTTTCCGGCTATTTTAAAATTTTTATATTGATAATTATTTTTTTAAAAAGCTTAAACCCGTTTTTAAAAAACTTTAATCATCCAACTGAGTTCCCCAATAATGTATTTTTGGTTCACTTTACTTCGATTACAAGTAATCAAAACTTTTCCAGAAAACGATGTTTTAGTAAAAAATATCATAAAAGGAAGACTAAAAATATTTTTATCAATACAAATAATAACATCCAATACAATTTCAAAAACAGAATACATATTTTGTGTACAACCAATCTTCATTTCAGATAATGACTCACGCTTATACTCTGTACTCTTTTTCTTTGGGGAAAATCCCTGGGTGAATTTCTTTTTCCTTTTAAAATTTTAAAGAATAAAGAGCAACCCAAAAAAAGCTTAAAGAGATACCCAATCGCGTTTTTATTTTTATTCAATTTATTATATACAAAAAATCCACTCTAAATTTTCCCCCTGATCACTGTGTTATCTGAACATTTCGTATCTCAAGACGCAGAAAAGAATTTAAGGCCTGGTTTGTGGTGCATTAGTGGATTGGCTGGGCCCAGAGAGGACGCTTTCTGATTGGTGGAATTGGTTGACACGTACTTCTCCAAGCCTTTTCTTAAAGGATTGCAGATATAATTGAAAAGATTGATTTTTTGCTGAAAGCTTTTCCACTGATAGGGGAGTTTAGAGCATATTTTCTTGTGTTGTTGTTACTTTCTGTGAAAGTATAGGTCTGCGCGATCTTATGTCGATTACGATATTCGATAGCCTCGGGAGATGGTCAAGTAAAACGAAAAGAATAAAAAAAAACCAAATCTTTCTATTTTTACCTTTATGAAAAGTGAAACATTTTTCCAATACATTTATTTGGAAAAAAAATTTAAACAACAAAAACAAGTGTAAGATCATTACGTTTAGATAAATAGTCAAAAATGGCATGTTTTTTTTTTTTCAATAGTTATCTTTTATGTATTAAAGGATTTTAAAAGCTTTATGTTTAATTCATTAGCCTCAAACTGATTTAATGAACGTCAAAAAGAGATAAAGTGCTTATTTTACGTTATATTGATGAATTGCGTTTTTAACAGAAAAAATAATAGTTCTCGTATAATTTAAGGTTATTAAATCAATACGTGATGGGTTTTTTTAAAAATAATAATTAAAAAATATACCTGAAAGGAGTAGTAATAAAACAGAAAAGAAAATGTTTCTGCGTCAACATTTATAAACTTTTTTTTTTGAAGAATGAAGTAAAAATGTGTTGGACAGCACATTTTACTTTTGTAAATATTAACATATCAATTGTACTACTCAAGTTAATGAACTTTTAATTCCAAGTAACTAGTGTTATTTGAAATAATTTGTATTATTAATCATACACATTTTTATAAATTGCAATGAGATTATTTAATAAATATAACTTGTAACAATAATTAAATGAGCGCAATAATGCGCAGATAAATAACAAGAGCATCATAGATAAATGGACAATGTTTACATAATTTTCTAAACAAAGGAAGCAGTACTATTTATGTTTTAGATATTGACCTTGCACATAATATTTACTTTAGCGTCATAATCATCAATATGAAGGAAATTATCTGAGAATGAGGTAAGATAGTGTTATATATATATATATATATATATATATATATATATATATAACTGCCCAAAGGGTTTGGGAAACCCCACTTAAAAGGGTTTGGGAAAAAATCAAAACGGAGATGGGGGAACAACTTCTTTGAATCTTAGGTATTCAAAATGGCGAAGTTATTAACGGAAGAACCAATAGATGGGAGAAACTCTTTTCGACTTAAGAAAACACAACATGATGATAAATGGGGGAGGGGGGAGAGGAATGCTTTAAGAGCAAGATAACATTGGAAATTTAAAATGTGGAAAACTGATCCAAATATTATAACTCCTGTTTTGCTTTTTTAAATTTTTTTTAATTATATTTTTTATTTTGTCACTAACATTAAATTAGAAGCGTTTAAGATACACTCCTCCACAATTTATGCATCAGTAAACGGTTTCATATGATTACCAATAATACAACAAACTTCTTAGGATATGTCTTTGTTACCGCTCTGATATTACCACTGACAAAACACTTTGTTGCTGTTGCAAAGATTATTCAAGACAGCCTATTTATCACCTCTTGAAAGAAATCTTCAAGGAAAAGTGTCAATGCAGGATTCCTTTTTATTAGTATTTTTTAAATACAGCACTTTTGTGACAAATCAAACCTTACTGTTCCATGTTTGTTTTTTTACTACAAAATAGTAACTTCCCAATAGTCTTGAAACGATATATTTTCTTCGAATATTTTCCGCTTGTAAGATATGAAAGATAGTTAAAAATTAGTTCCACCCATAAAATTGTCACTACTCCACTGTTGTCTGTTATCTCTAACCATAACCGTACAATGTTCTTCAAAAAGTATATTTCTCAGAGCAATGGGCCATGACAGGGCCAATTGAAAAGGCTCGTGGGCCGCAGGTTGAGTATTGGTGCTCAAGAGAGTTGAAGGCATGCGATGTGTTATGAGTTATCATCGAGTATTAGCATTTGATGATAGTATTGAAGAAAGTGTTTAATAAAGTCTTATTACGTTTGTAAAGGAGTGTGAAGTTAATCATTTGAGTAGTGAGTTATTCCATCCTGATCAAAACACGAGTTCACGATGCATGAGTATTGGATTCGAGTGAGTCTGCAACATATCAGAAATGGGATGTGACTCCTTACTCAAACTATTAACTTCCACACTCCTTTACAAACATAACAAGACTTTATTAATCACTCTTTTTACTTTTCTATCATCAAACGCTAATACTCGGTAATAACTCACAACAGATAGCATGCCTTATACTCCCTTGAGTATCTGGGCGTATCACTACATCTTTAAATAGCCGCGCTTTCATAGCGCCTTCTATAGTTGGACTCTTAACACTTTATAGTGTGAAATTAATAAAACTCTCACTATCACACACTGGGCAAAGAGATAGATCTTTAAAATTTTTCATGTATGGAAATTTTCCATTTAGTATCAATAGATTATATTATAATCCAAATTGTGTGTATGTCTTACTTTTCATTGAAATAAATGCGATTGCATATTTTGTAATTAATAATTTAATATTGTACCTAAGTGCAAGCCGCCCATCCAGTATCGTGGATATAAACCTCGGCTTGTAACCGAGTGAATTCGGATTCGAATCCCGAGTAAGGCATGGATATATTTTCTTCGGGAAAATAAGTCGGACTTTCGATTCTAATGGATTCCCGTCTCGAAATGAAAGCAGCGCACCCCTTCTGTTATATGCTTGGATCATCATCTGTTATAAATGTCTATATTTTTCTGTTTGTATTGTATGTTTCTGTTCTTCCACTTGTATTTCATATGTATCCCAGGATAAAAACACACAACAGCAACAACAAGCTAAGTGCAAAAAAAGCATTTGACGTATTTTTTTTTTAAAGAAAAATACTTCTCACTTGTGATGATTTATTAAATGCAAATTAAAAAAAAAAAAGCAACACGAGGTTAAATAATTTTTTTTGGCTATAATCATTCAATTTTTCGTCAATTAACGTGGTAAGTCGCCCATCCGGTATAGTGACGCTAACTGCAGTGCCAAAGGTCATGAGTTCGAATTCCGGGTAAGACATAGATGTTTGTATTGTGATCCTTTGTGACTTTAATTCACTTCCTTTGTGATGTGTGCTTCGTGCTGACTTTTGTAAGCCCTCGAGGGATACTTTGTGATGCACGGGGTTTATAAATGTTCTCACAATAAAGAAAAAAAATGACCAGGGTAGTTTAGTAGTCATGGTCATGAGTTTGATTCCAGCGAGTCATTAATTCATGCCCTAGTCAATGAAGACTCGCTGTGTACAGAAGTCGATGTATGTTTGATATGCTATGACTGAAATTTCTCCGGTGGCGATGCTGTGAATGTTTAAAAAAGGGAAAACCACTACTGAAATGTCCTCCTCACTTGTCCTTGGTTTAGAATTACGAGATTCATCACCTTTAGCCTTCGTATTTCTATAAAATGTAATGCTACTAACAATCATCTACTTTAGTTTTTCCCAAATGCTGTAATGCCTAATCATTAAAAGGCTAAATAAACTGTCTTGAAATAATCAGAATAACTGAAATACTTTAATCATTTGGAAGCCTCAGAATTTTACTTTTTAATATATTTCAAACGAAAACTAACTCTAATTATTTTTTGTATTAATTAGCGTCTCATTTGTACCTATACAAAGAACATCGATGGCGGACAGTGTAAATTTGAACCGTAAGCAATGGAAGTAGCATAACTTTGTTCCTAAGGAACGTAAACGAGGAAGAACTTTGAACCCGCACCTCACTCTCCAAACTTCTGCACCACGTAAACGTGACGGTTTTGGACTCAACAACTTTCATACTCATCAGTCCATCTACATAAAGAGTCTTATGTAGCACAGGGTTTCAAATCCATGGCTTGATAAAAACAATGACGCCCATGACATTGTTGCATTGATCACTCTGTGGTAGTGGTTGCCCTTTCGGTGTCGTGGTTAGCAACGTTGACTGCTGTGGGTTCGAATCCCAAGAGGGCATCGATGTTTGTTAATGTATAGTGTCCTTATGACATGGGGGTACTCTAAATAGCAATCGAGTTGCAAGTCACTCTCGTGAGGTTTGTGGAAGAGGAAGAGAGATGGGAGACCTGACATCCCCAAGGTGTTTTCCCTCAAAATTTGGAACAGAACTAAATATTATTGTCACCTTTATGGTGCTCAAGGCAACGGCTAACGACATACGTACATCTAGCTCATTGCCTTGATTAATTTCGTGGGCCTTTATCTGGGCTTTGCCGATCGGGTGGTATTAGTAGGAACAACATATTCCATAAAGAAAGGATTAAAATTTCTTTTTAATGAAATACAAACTGGAATAATCAATGTTCCGGTTTGGCAACATTTTCTGTCACAGTCGAGGTCAGGTGGAAAAAGAAACAACCGCCACTCAGTGACAGTATCTGAGAAAGAAGCCGTAAAATCCAGCGTATAACGCGCATTTTCAACACAAAAAATAAGATCAAAATTCAAGGGTGCGAATTATACGCCATGTATGAAAATAAGAGCTCTGAAAATATGAAAAAGAGATAAGCATAAAAAAAATTGACAGTTACATATAATGAAATATGTTTAATTGAAAGAAATAACATTCCTTATGAACTTAAAGGGTTGTAATTCAAGAAATATAATATTTTTCTAATGCGTTTAGGATAATACCTTGAATAAAGGACTTCAAAACATGGCAGCATTGCATACGTACATTTTAGGATTCTTTGTAAAAAATAGGTGCTTGTTATACGGCGAATATACCTAAAAAACCAAAAAAATGCCTTTTGAAATTAAAGGTGCTTGCTATAAGCAGGTGCGAGTTATACGCCGGTGCGTGTTATACACCGGATTTTATGGTATTCTAAATGGACACAATTATATAAAAAAACGTGTTTCAATATTTTCTTAATGAACATTTTTTCTTCTTGTTAATGCGTATCTGAAAATTAATGTACACATAATGGGAAAAAAAACATTTTGTAAATTTTCAATTCTGAAACTAAATAAGAAAAAAAACATACATTGTTGTATAAAAAAAGAGAAATTAAATAAGAAAAAAACATGTATTGTTGTATAAAAAAATTTACGCAAATTCGTTTTCTCCCGCATGACGTTTTAAAAAACGAAAAACAATGGAACATCAGAACATGACAGACTTCAGTCTCAACAAATATGTTGGCTGCAAAAATTTCTAGTTTTACGAATTATTTAATCACACTAATTTCCGACTCACGCTCTCGCAAGAAGCATAAAAGAGAGCTGCAAAATTAAAAAAAAAAGTAAATAAATAAGATTTCCGAGACAAAAGTTGAGACGTCTTCTGGAGGCTTTAAATGCATTATTCAGCACGTATTTTGTCGGGAGGTAAAAAAAAAAGTAATTAAAATTAAGAAAAATAATCTCCCTTGAAACAAGAAAATGGCCTGTTTGGCGACCATAATGATGATATATTCGTAGCTCATGCATATTAAACAAAGCAAAGTAGTAACACGCGAAAGAAGAACTTAACTTGGTGCGGGATGGGAGTTACTCCAGTGCATAATTAGCTTCATTTGCCCTTTCTGAGACGTTTGTAACGGAATACTTTTCGAATTAAGGCATTCGAAAGTTGTACTTTATGAAAATGAAATGGTTAAAAATGTTTCAAATTCCATGGGGAGATTTACATTAAAAGCAATAAATATATTATAATTTCCATGCTTCACTTTATTTCCTGAAGCTCGGGTTTTATAAAAAGGAAATTCGAAAATATTTTACCTTTTCGAATACTCACCCTATTAGTCCTTTGGCGGGAATGAAAAGAATATCAAAATATAGTAACTACCTTAATATAGAATTTATTGACAACAAGACCATGTTGAATCACATACAATAATACAAAGAAAAACAAATCAGAATCCAAACATTTTGAATTTCATATTTACACCAATCAGTAGAGCATAAAAAAATCTTTCAGGTGGAAGGGTGGGTCAAGGGTCAAAAGTGAACCTTCTCCTATCATACCTCAATACCACGCCAAACGTATTCATTTGATTTTATCGATTTTGGGAACAAGAAACAATTAAAAATATTCTATTAAATCAATGATTGGTGTTAATTTATAAAAAAATGCTAATTATACAAATAATTAATTAAACTTTACGCATTATGCATAAAGAATCAATCAATCGAAAATATTTAAGTATCATGGAGGGGGAGACCCGGGAATTTTCCCTTTGTGTGCACCAATGACAACGACTAATTTTTAACAAATAACTACGCTGGAAATATTTAAAAAGTTGCAAAAGATTTTATATTCCCCAAACAGAGTTTGTTTCACTATCAAATAACTTTGTATAATTATTTTTAATAAAAAATTATACAATTAATCTACGAATGATACTTTCTGAAATCAAAGATTCATTAGAAGGTCCTCCATACCATCCATCTGGTATAGTGTTTAAAGCGCCGACTGCTATGCCATTGGACTTGGATTCCAATCCCGTAAAAGGCATAGGTGTTTGTAAATGATTAATGCCTTCGTGGCATGGGGGTTACTCAAAGTAGACGTCCAGCCGCAAGTCCTCTCATGAGGTTGGTGAAAAGGGACGAAAGGTTGGAGGCTCCTGACCACCTCGAGGGTGTTGTCTCTCAAAATTGTATTGAAACTGAGTTAAAATAACGCACTGTCACCTGTATGGTGCTGAAAGCTACGGATAATGTCAGCGCACTTTCAGCCTTTTGCCACGATGAATTTAGTGGGCCTCGATCATACATCGTTGGACAGGTGGCATTAGCAACAACAGCCAAGTTCATTCTAAATATCTATTTAAGGTAACTGGGATGTCTGTGACAAGGAAAAATTAACCTTTTTTAACACCAAACTTAAATGGCTCTTTCTTATTTAAATTAAAAACAATGAAAGTAAATTTTTACGTTGCATTATTTGTATATTTATGTACCTGTTAAAGCAAAATAAATAAATACATTATAAATAAATTTGTATGAGCAAATAAATAATCAATAACTATTTTTTTTTATTTAAGAGGCATGTTCTTACCTTTAGGTACACTTTGCATAAAATGTACTGCATATATAACTATAAAACTTTACAGAGTTTTTGCAAACGTAACGATCCATAAAATGAATAAAATGAAATTTTAAAACATAAATTTGTAAAATTTTTAAATCTAGTGATTCGAATTACTTTAAATTTTATGCAGAAATTGTGCTATACCTAAAATTTGTGAATGTTTATTTGAAAAAAAAAATCATTCACTTTGTTGAAAATTTGTATATCTTATAATATACAAACTATCAACATATAATTAAGTAGATTTTGAAAAAAGTGTACCGTAATCACTAAAGAATGCATATTGAGAACATTACAGATAAAGATATTTTCATTTATGATTTGTAAAATAATATTTTTAGTATAATATAAAGCCATACACAAATAATTGGATTTTTTTACATTATTTCTCAGTTTTTGAATTGCAGATTTAAAATTCTAAAATATTTCGACGTATTTTTAATTACTCTTTCCTTATTTCATCAACACGTGCTATCAACGATTCACGCCTCTTCCTTTAAAATACAAAAAATGAATGTCTATAACTTTTAGTATTTTTACTCACTTCAAACATCATCATTACACGATATTACAAAATTACTTACACACATTTTATTGTTATAAAAATACACAAAGAACATGTCTTTGATGAATTTAAAAGCAATTTGATATTTTATTTAAAGGGAAATCTGTTTGTAAAAGTTATAACAAAATAATCTCTGATTTTGTACGCATACATATATTTTGTTTTTTATTCTAAAGTAAAATCAACGGTTACATACAAATAGAGTTATTCATGAGCTTTAAAATGTTAACAATAAGCAGTTAGGAAAAACGAAATATCTATTTTTTACAAGCTGTGTATTTGATTTAGAATAATCCCCAAGATCCATTTTGTACTATATCCACTTGATTTATAAATTAAGAAATACAATGATAAATGCAAAACTAGACATAATGAACATTTCAAACATCAAAATTTTATTTTAAAAATTTTTAACTAAACTTTTAAATTTTCCGCAATTTTTGCCCAATACATATTTCACAATACATATTATATTCAAAACGGATTTTGAAGAAAGTGTACCTGAATCATAATTACATCACATTTGTTTACAATTTTAAAATTCAATTTTCACGCGTTCTATTTATCGAATTATCATGAATATTGCATCTATGGATGCAGCAAAGTGCCCTCTATTTTTGAAAGTAAAATAAAAAAAAAATGCAAATTTGAAGCATTTTTATGTCCTAGTTACCTTAATAGTATTTATTCTTTAGAATAAAAGTTTAACAACGCAGTATGTAAGGAATATATAAAGCAATTTTTAATTCTAATTTTACAGATGTTGAATACATTTATTTTCAAAATACACTGGAGAAGAAACAAAATTTTATTCTACTTAGTAAGAGACCTTATTAGAGGCAAGTTTATGTTTATAAACTTATGGTTTATATACATTATAGACATGATTATATTTATAAACTACAGGCAATCGACTAAATCGAAATACTTTGGACCGAAATACTTATAACTTTAAGCTTTTTAAGTTTAAACTTTCAGATGAGATATATTTTTACAATTAAAATAAGTAATTCACTTTCAATCACACAAGCGATTTAATATTTGGTAAATACATATTTAAGCAATTTATTTCTTCTACACTAATTTAATATCCTTACACTATGGAGTTTCCCTTCTTCTATACTTGTAAAAGTTCGGGAGATGACATTACATTCTAACATTTTATGGGCCCCCGAAGATCTATTTGGTATGATTTCAAAACTTCGCCAAGTATTAGTTGCGTATCTATAGTAAATTAGTTGCTTTTTTGTTACAAATGACAATGCGAATTTAAAAAATTAATTAATTATATTCATATCAAAAGATGTAAATTATCAAGTTAAAAACTAAGTCTATAAAATATTAAAAAAAGAAACAATCACAGAATTTCTTAAAGACAAATCCCTAATATTGATAAAGGACAGTTTTAATTTGATTCGAAATTTTATTTAAATGTCTCTGAGCAATATTATTTTTAAAGTATAAAAAGTCTCTGATTTATTCAGAATTTTTTCCTTGGCTACATTTCTTTTTTTTCGGATAAAAATTAAAACTTCAGTTTCTTTGCATTTGTTACATAATTTATTCTTAGCAGCCTTATATGCTAGTGAATGGATCAATAGAAAACACTCTAAATTTTTCTTCTTTTTCCTAATCTCCAATTTCAGCTTTCAGAGCTTTTTCCAACATGGAGTCTTACTTCTTTAAGAGAACCAATACTTTCTTTCCCTTTTCTCGGTAACTGCAACTGCGTTTCCAACTAATTACTATATAAACCAGTCTGATTTCGAGGCTTGAATGAACGAAAGAAACAGAAGTGTTTTTTCTCCGATTAGAATGCAAATTTGGTTATTGTGATAGTGTTCCTGCATAAAAGCCTTCTGATTTTCTCAGAACAGATGCTTTTTATACACAGTAAAGAAAATATTTAAGAAAAGAAATAATGAACAAAAACTACGTTTATTAAAAAAAATGAAACAATTAAGTAAAAAAAAAATTTTGCCACGGAAGATTTTTCAATAACGTGAAAAAAACATTTGCAATATTTTATTTTCACCTGAGTTCCTATCCTATTTAAATCTCTTCACACAAATTCTAGTAAATAATCAGGATATTTTGAATGCTTAAATAGTTCAACTAAATTAATAAAATGTACTATGTTTATAAAAGGTGTGTAAGTATATATATAAAAAAAAACAATTAGAAATTTATTTAGGAGAAAGAAATGAAAAATGACATTACTTTATTAACTGGAAAATCATTTGTGCAATATTCTTGCTCAAAATTATTAACTTTTTTCAATCTCGGCAATAAAGATTGTTTATACAATTAAATGATAATTAATACAAGTGAGACAAATTCATTAATTCATTTATTCTAATTTTGTTTAAGTAATAAAAATTATGAAAAGAAATAAAGTATTTTTTAATATTTTATATGATTGTTATTGTTAAATTATCTAAACTGATCCTGGTATGTTTTAACAAAAAATTATGGAATAATAACCATTCCCTTATTACTCTGAGGCTGACAGTAATTAATAAGTAATAAAATTAATTCATAATTGCTTTATGAATTTATAGATGGCTGGAAAGTTTGAAATTCAAATATTAATATTTAATTAAACATTATTTTTATTTCAATTTTATATTCTTAACTATTTTCCCTGTAGTCGAATATATTAACCCTGGAGAAACAAAACCATATAAACATTTTTACCTTTAATTATATTGATAAATAGTTAGAATTTCGCTAGACTTTTTAGTTTAATCATCAGTCTTAATAAGTTTATTTAGTTTCATTTTGTTGTTAAATTTATACTTCAAGTCATAAAATTTTAATAAGATGAGCATCTACAATTCAAAAAATAGTATAATTATTTACTATTTCAGTTTTAATAAAATGTATCATCAATCTCAAAATCTAATAATGCAAATTAAAAGTATTTCATTAATTTATAATTATTATCAAATTTTGTACTATTTTAAATAAGCAAAAATTTCTTACATACATTCATTAGCAATATAATAGCACATAAATGCATTTCTTGTGATCATACGCAGTCTATATACATAGATCAAGGTCAAATACCAGACTTAATATGTAGTTATAAATAGCTAGTACGTTGTAACTAAATTACGATACATATTTTTCGCGAGTTCTAATATTTATTATTTTCACTTAGGTATATATTGTGGGGCTACATATACTTAATAAACATTTCATAAGTAATGCATTTCAAAACTATACTTGTTTCTTTTTTATTTTGTTTAACACTACACAAAAATTTCTATGCAAGATTGTTTTGCATGCAATTTTTAAGCTTTAAAATAAACCTACAACTGTACATTAATAATTAATTTTCCCATAAATATCGTTATTAACATCAAGGTTAAGTAAAAAAAAAATTTCAATGGTTGCTTTTTAAGGATTTACTTTTAATTGAATCTCAATTTATAAATAAAACAGTTCTATTTCACATTGCCGGGATTCTAAGAATTTGTTTTTGAATCTTTATTATTTTATTTTTGGGAGTTATAAATAACATTCAAACCCATTTGTATACTATTTTTAAAGATAATTTATTTTTTCCTTTTTTTAAGTGGCAATAAATGAATCATTTAGCTTAAGGAAAAGGAAATGATTTTTGAGTTAGGAGAGATCATGATATATTGCAAAACATTTTAAAATACTGATAGGTAATAAGGACTTGTATTGTCATTTTTTTATTTATTATTATTGCTTTTGATTGAGAGTTTGGGAATTTTAGTTTAAAAATTGCAGTTTTTAGTCTCACATAGGTCCACTTATTCGGAACAGTGATTTTAAAGCGCATAAATGGATATTTTCACATATTTAATGTCATTTAGATTAGAATATATGTATAAATTTTAAGCGTTATTTGACAAAAATTGCTTAAACAGCCATTTTGCAAAATGAACTTAGAATAATCTTTTCAAAATGTTTTATGAAAAATGCTTCATTATAACAATGTTTTGCCGTTGCATAAAACTCCTGAGACCTCTCACAGAGTAGCTCAACTAGAATTTTGGAAAAATTCACATTATTTTCTCAGAGTTAACACCCATTGAAACAATTACTGGTATGTTTTTTCTAAAATTGTTCTCCCTTGTGTTGTCGTAAAGTATTGATAAACCCAATTTCTAAAATTTATATATTTCTGTGTGTTATAATTTAGTTGAGCTCTGTACAGAGGCCTGCTATATAATACAGGTAAAAACATAATTATAATAGAAGCATTTTTTCACAAAAGAACATTTTTGAAAAAGATTTTCAAGTTAGTTTGCCAAAATATTGTATTTAAATAATTTTTTTTTCCCTCAAAATGTCCTTAAAACAATTTTATACATGCATTCTAATCTACGTGACACTAAATATTATGAGAATAATCCATTTATGAGCTTTTGGAAAATCACGTTTCCGAACGTAGTCAGATACCTTAATGTACTTTTATCAATCTGTTTCGAATCAAACAGTCACTAACTATTCAATCTTTCTAATTTACTTTATGCTTTAACACTACCTCTCTGAATTAATACTGAAAAAATTATTTAAATGTATAATATTTTGGGGAATGTCATTAATATTCAATTAGCATTTTTAAATTAAGTTTTCATGAGTATTTATTATATCATTCATTCGTTATTCACTTTAAAGAATCGAAGAAAAAACTATTTTGAACAAAAAGAAACATATATTATAAAAAGTGTGATATTTTTTAATGAAAAAATGGTTTCATTTTTTTAAATACATGACACTTAAATTAATCCAAGTACCTTTAAGTAATGTTTGTTGAAAATGCAAGGAAGTCTACCTTCCCAAGCAGATACTTTTCTTTCTTTCGATTTCTTCTAAAACTATGCAGATTTAATCTATTACGGGTGTTGGGTTTTCATTATTCACGTTAGCACGTGCGGTATCTGCTTGCATGACGTCTCCTCTGCTTCAAGTAATGTTGTTAAGGAAAGCTGTCGGATGTGCAAAGTTCTGTTCTTTTTTTAAAGAAAAACAATAAAAAAAAATGGCTCGAAATACTACATTAAGAATAAAGTCAAAACGTTAACGTCATGTTTTTTGCGATAAAAAAGTGGTAGGAATGTATGAAAGTAAAGGGAAGTATCACGCAAAAGCTGCATAATAAATCAGCTATAAAGCATGAGATCGCTTATGCTTCGAAATAATGGTTTGTTGTAAAAAATAGAGCCTATGTAGATGATATTTTCAGTTCCCATTAAAAATAAATTTTTTCGTTCATGACTATGCACCAAAAAGTTACATAGTAAAAAAGGAGAAATTAGATTAAACTTTAAAAAAGCAAAAATATTTTGTTTGAGAAATGTTCAAACAAATTAATATCCAAATATAAATTTTTCTCTTGTTTATTCTAATGAGACATTTATCTTTATTGATAGTAAGAGTTACTTTTCTTGTAAAAAGGCATTCCCACAGTATTATGTCGTCTATATAATTTCTGGTATGAAATTATAAATATCGAATTTGAAATTTCTTTCTGTAGATTGCATCAAATGCAATATGCAAAAAAGAACTTCATATTTTTAAAGCAGTTATATTTTAACTGCTTTTAAATTGCCTGGTATTACGAATAAAACTATGAATCACACATGAATTGTTTTGATACGCAACTTTAACGAAACACTAGATTAATTATAAATATTCCTCATCATAATTTTTTTGTAATTATTTTTCTTGGAACGAGCTTTTTTTTCTTTTATCTTCATTATTTACAGTTCAAAATACGATTACAGCTTAGCTGTGAAAAGTATAACAATATAAAGAAAATACACCTTGCAATAACAAACGATTTTAAAAATTCAAAAATGAAGTCAATTAAACAATCAGATGATTTTTATTTAAAAAATGAGGTGGATTGCGAAAATACCGTCAAAACATCATTTTGCAGCATGCACAAAAACAACCAAATATTATGAATGATATTTATTTAATTTTCAGAATAAACTATAAAATTTTATGTAAGCATTTCATATAAAAATAAAAGAAAATAGCAGTTTTTTTTAAAATTTTCTGACGTATTTTCTGGTGTTTTTATTTTTCATAAATAAAAGTATTAGATCTATATTCTAAACACAATTAATGCATTTAGGATGTTTATAAAATCAAAATCATTATTATATTACATATAAGAAAATTTCCAATAAACATATTACTTGTAAGTGAAAAGCAATACTAAAATATAAGACAATTAATATCAATTTAATTGATTTTAAGCAGTTCTGAAATGAAAAAAAGTATCATTCAATAATGATATTTTTTTGAAAATCAAAACAGTATTTGGTTAAATGTATTTATTTAATATTTCGGAGAGCTTCAGCTCTTTCATTATTGCATGGTAACACAAAAATAAGAAAGAAAACCTACCAGCTGTGAAATAAACTTTATCTTAAGTATGAGATATAATACCAGTTATAATTATATTTCTTACTACGTATATAAACTTTTCAAAATATTACTATGAGCTCTTGTTACATAAACTCTAGTTTAAGATAGTTTTCACATGAAAAAAAGATCATTTTATTTAAGCCAATCCAATGTTAAAAAAAAATTTGATATTAAAATACAACACAATCAGATTCTATTAATACATGAAGTAAATTAAAGTGTATTTTTAGGAAAGATTCTCATATTTTGTATTATTCGCGAAAGGAGAACCTCTCAACCTTTCAATGTAACTTTTTTTTTGCATCTCTGTTTTATTTAAAATCAGAAACTTTTTAATATCATTCGTGATAAATAAATAAATAAATAAAAAATTTAAATTTTTAGATACAGTTATAATAGTATAAATTTGGTACAACAAATATCACGTTTTTTTTAATATACGGGTTTCGAAACATAACACATGAGGCTTAATTACTTCTTTAAACACCATTTTTCTAAAAGGAAAAAAAAAGTTTGCTTATAAAACTCTGCAAAAGCAAATATTTTTCACACATAGACAAAAAACTCGGATACTTTCGATTAAAAAAAAATCGATTCGTGGATATTATAAAGCAAAAATCAAACGCGAAAAGAAATAAAAAAAAGGAAACTTTGAATGGTAAAACTGAAAAAGTCATATATTCATAGGACATAAAAAATAAGGAAAGTTATCCCAGAGTGAAATGAAAATAAATGTCAGGGAATCACGCGAACCTTGCATAATATAGAAGTTAAGAAAGATGACGTGTGGAAAAATATTCTTCTCTCTGTACAATGAAAATGAAACATCATGTGCGTGATTTTTAGAGAGTTTGGCCTGGACATTAGAGAGATTGGGGACTTTACTTTACTTTGTATGAAAATTTTTACTGCCTATATATTTTCTCTGGCAGTTCAAGAACACAATTATAATTTAAAGTTTGTTTGAAATGAATTATTTGAGAATCGTGTATTATGTCGTGCTACGAATTATTAATATATTCTGTTGTGCCTTTAAGTTAGAATTGGAAAATATTGCTCTTGAATAATTGGTTTTTGTTTTGTGCAGAATTTATTTGTATCTTAATTTTCCACGCAAACGGATGTAATCAATAAAATAAAATAATATTTTCAGACTGAATATTATGTACCAAAGAAGGTATATATAACTATTGATTTATAAATTCTTGGTAATGTTTGTAACTTACATTATTAGTAAACACTTTACGTAGATTAAAAATGAAAAGACAAATCAACATCAACAGAAGTAGAACTTAACGAAATTTACTTTAGAAGTAGAAGTTTAGTATCTTAAACGAACGGTTTATTTTCTCTATCAAAATAATTACTGTGCAAGAGAAAGGGGGATATCTTAAATAAATTAATGAGACCAATTTCCCACACCAAACATAAATGTAGAATCTTCTAGACCCGGAGTACTCAATCTCTTTCTAGCCGGGCCACATATATATGAAAGGTGCTGCAAGCGAGCCAAAATATGAGGGTAATGGGAAAAAAAAACACTTTAAGCATCACTGAACATAGCGAAATTGATCATTAATTAAAACTCATTTTTGGTTTTTATATTTTAATACTATAGTGTACTTCTATCAAACACACACAAAATATTTACTGGAATGCATTTTTTTACTGAGTTATGGGATAGTTTCAAGTTCCTTTCACCCATGATCAAGCTCCTTCATTTACTGTAAGAAAAATAAAATATATATATTTTATTGTTTGATAAAATTATTTCCTAAATGTTTAGCGTATTGTTCTTAAATAACTGACTTTCTTAGTGCAATGAGCCATGGCCGAGCAATTCAAAAAAGGCTGGAGTACCGCAGGTCGGGTACCACTGTTTTAGACAAACCCAGAAGTTCACTTTTGATTGACAGGCCGTTCAACTAATTTATGTTCTTTGGCACTATTTTCATTCAAAAAGGTTGTAAAAATTAGTTAATCTTTATGTCCGTAAGATTTAAGGTATGCGAGAGAAAAGCGTGAAATATTCTCCACTGGGTGATTGTAAGACCATGGGACAAACGTAGAGGGCTGATTGATTATATTAAGATTTGAATTTTTTATAGAAACGTAAGGTCTAAAATGACGCGTTGAGGCAGGAGCGCAAGAAAAAAGATGCGGAAAGCACTTTGCGTTTATTTACAAAATCAATGCAAAGTGCTTCTTTGCAGCTTTTCAATATTTAAAATAAATACTCGGAATCCACTGGCGTAGCTAGTTCAGAGGGGCCCTGTATCAAAATTCCTCCAGGGGCTCTTTTTAGATATAAGAACCCTTTTAGTTAGACTGTAGTTACACATGTTGGGGCCCCTGTAGCATGAGGGCCCCGCATCATTGTTGCGGCGGTAGCTACGCCCCTGTCGGAATTGCAACCACTAACATGCTTCGCAGCTTCGTAGAAAGGATTTTGGTTACATTGAAACATTTTGGGATATAATGGGAGTCTCGTAAATGATAACCTTCTGATGAATGCATAAAAAGAAATCCACGCAGGTTAAATATTGTGAATAGGGTAGCTATCGGTAAAACCTGGTACAATCGTAGATCTGCTTTACCGTTACCACGAACACCGCTATACATTAGATGATTTTTTTTCAGCCTTTTCACACTATTCTTAAACTCCCTGGATTGCCAGCCAAACACAGCTGATCGAAATTTTGTACATTTATTTTGACTATTGTATTGCTTCAAGGAAGCACTCTGTGTTGATTTTTTAAATATGCACGATTCACATCCCGTGTTGTTTTTTGGTGTTCCTGCCTTAAGGTATCCGACTACGTTCGGAACCGTTATTTTACAAAAGCGTACAAACGAATATTTGTTTTTATATTTAGAGTCACATAAATTAGAATACGCTTATGAAACTGTTTTAAAAATATTATTGCAATAAAAAATTATTTAAGTGCATATTTTGGCAAGAAATGAACTTAGAATTATATTTTTTCAAAATGTTCTCCTTTTACGAAAAATGTTTCTATAAAATATTATTTTGCATATATATAAGCTAAGAATTCTTCAGAAGGCCTGAACTAGGACTTTGAAAATTCATATTAGTTTCAATGTTACTAATAATTGAAATAATTATTTGTATTTTTCTGCTAAAATTTCTACACTCTGATGTATTAAAATATGGATAAATCTACTTCTAAATTATCTATTTCAAAAAATCATTGTTCAGGCTCTGTACAGAGTTTTGAGCTATATGTAGTTAAAATATTATTATTACCATTTTCCATAAAAGAAGAATATTTGGAAAATAAATAATTCTATGATGATTTTTTGAGAAAATATTGCATATTTAAATCATTTTTATCTGTAGTAGTATTCATCAAACAATTTCCATACGTGTATTATAATATAACCCTAAAATTAAAAAAATTCATTTGTACGCATTTGAAAAATCACGGTTCCAAACGTAGTCGGATACCTTAACACGCAATTTTAGACCAGCGTTTCTCATATTGGGGTATGTGCCCCCTAGGGAGGCGTGATAACCCTACGTGGGGGACGTGAGCATATCAAAAAGTCGAAAACAAAAGGTTTTTTTAAAAAATTATTAATTTACTGAAAAGAAACAAACTAAATACATTCGGGCAGCATACAAAATAAAATACACACTTACACTCATGCAATTCAATTATATAAATTTATCTGTACTGCATATTGTATTTGATACTTAATTAAACAATACTAATTTAAGAACGAGTTTAGTAATTTTCAGTCAACCCCATGGGCTTGTCATATATAAAATTATATACAAACTTTAATACATATATCTTGATAATTTGTGTGGTTTAGAATAAAAGTCGTATTGCAGATTTATCGCCAATATATAATATTAAAGAATTCATTAGATTAATGCGTAGAGGGATAAGGGGGTCAAGAAAAATTATGATTGAAAAATGGGCAGCAAATATTAAAAATTTGAGAAGCACTGGCTTATTTTGGTAATTTGAACAGTTTATAATAAAAGTATAGTAGATTTAGCGCCAAAGTATATTATTATTGAATTCAATACATTATTGTATAGAGGGAGATTGAGGGAGGGGCTCGAGGAAAATTATGATCGAAAATTGGCCTGCAAATATTCAAAATTTGAGAAGCATTGGCTTATTTTGATAATTTGTACGGTTTATAATAAAAGTATAGTAGATTTAGCGTCGAAAGTATATTATTATTGAATTCAATACATTGTAATTGAATAGAGGGGAGGGGCGATTAAATTGTGATTCAAAATTGGATGGCAAATATTTAAAGTTTGAGAAGCACTGCTTTAGACCTTCATTCTATAGAAATTTGCAAGTTTTAGTACGCTAAATCAGTTCTCGAAGTTTGTTCCATGATCAGTGAATCAGCCTGTATTGTATGTGTTACATCAGCTCGAAGTTATGTTGATCGCTGTACTCGAATAATTATGATCACGGTTTGTGGTCAGTGATTTTTTATCGAATCCCTGTGCCTCTTAACTCCCTCCGTGTAAAGGGGTTGATGCCCTCAGAACTATTGAGGAGAAAGTTTTCACGTTGTTGCTGTGTGAAACTCTGGAGAGTGACGTACCGTCTTAGGTGTTACCTTGGTCACTTGACCCTGGTTCAAAATTATAAGAATCGTCGGCAGTAATCTTTATGTTGTCTTAAGTGCCGCGTTAAAAGTCAATCAGAGGGTAATATATTTTAACCCTTCCAGTACAGTAACTTGGTTTACTAATTCTATTTACTTATTTGCTGTGGTTGTCAATGTAGATGAACGTAAGTCACATTGATTTTGAATGTGGGGTAAATGGACTAGTAAAAACTTTTTGATTTAAAACAATGAAACAAAAAAGTTTGGTTTAAATGTTTTTCTTTTATTTCAATTCAGAGAGGTTTCAAATTTATTCAGAAAAAAATACTCTTTGATTTGATTTTTCTAAATATCAAAGACGCAAAATAGTTCTATTACTTTTAAATGCAAGCATAAATGAAATGCGTGATATTTGAAAATCTATTACGGATTTACATTTTTAATCCCTTCCACTGAGATGAATCTAACATAAAAAATATAATTGCTAATAAATAAGAATATGTAATTATAAAAAGAGATTCCCAAAAAATGCTTCAAATAGATTTTTGACTACGTCATTTCTAAAATAAAAATTTATTTGATAAAAGAATACCAGACGCATTTAATTAAAGATAAAATATAAATATATTCGATAATTTATTTACTGCGTAAAGAACGTGGTTATTTCTTTTATTAGCTGTTTATCCATTGTTTTCTTTTGTTACAATAAAAATAACGACTTAATTCTAGAAATAAAGTTGAAGAGTTCGATAAATACCTACATAAAGAGAATGCAGGTAAAAACAGAAAAATAAGTACATTTGTAACAGCAGAGGAGTGAAAAAAACAAGATAAATATGTTCATTTGTTTTATTTGTTTCAAAGAGAAACAAATAAAGACACTAGAAATGGAGAAAAAGAAAAAAGATACTTGAAGAAAATAACGAATCATAAATATATATTTTTTTAATCTTCTCCTTGGAAAATATATCTTTAAATGTCTGAAAGGTTCCATATGTGCGTAGTTTTATCATGCAATGCGAGTGCATAAAATCCAGTTATGGGAAATGTTATATTTCATTTTTATGACTTACACTTTACTATTGATCGAGGTAAAACTACTTTTCAGATCGAGATATATGTCATTATGACATTTCAAAAAATAGCGTACAGAAAACAATTACCATTTGTGTTTTCCGTTGATTTTTTTTGAGGGGGGGTTGCATGTACAGTAATACCTATAATTTCTAATTTTCTTAGGAGGGGGGACATTTACAGTATTACCTATATTTTTTTTTTTTTTTTGGAAAAGGAAGGTGTTTTAGTTTTTAACACTAATAAATAATAAATTAATAAAATGGAGGAAAAGTATTTGTACAAATATTTGCGATGGAATAATAATAATAAAAATGTGAAATTAAAAAAATAATAAATATGGGCTACTTACTAGATTTGTATACGTTTCATAACTATACAAAGAACTGGGCCATAGCTGGAGACTCCAAAACCATATTAAGATGAGAATTAATTTTGTTCCTTCAAACCTCAACCAATTTTTCTGATAATAGTTGGGGAATTTTTCAATACTTAAAGCAGGTTTGCACATTTAAATCATATGTACTTTTTGTTATATTTCTGGATGATGTATATTATTATACGTTATACAATTTATTTCTACTCAAATTCTTAATATACTTTTACATTAAAAATTTCTTACCGATTCGAGGGTTTGTTTCCTGATTCCACTAAAACCACTCCATGTATAGGGGTGAAATACATTAAATCATTTGAAGCTCCGCTAGGTTTTTTAATTATTTTTTTAACATTGAAATTGCACTGTGAAGCAGCACAAGAACTATAAACGATGGACATTTTCATTTGGAACCACATTCATGTGACTCAGGGCAACATCTGAGTTTCCTCTCCCCCTCTTTTTGAGCTTCAACATTGCACCAAGAGGAGGACTTTGAGCCTCGACAAATTTAACGTACATTACTTTCTCTACATGACGCGTCTTCATGGGCACTAAGTTTCAAGCGCGTGGCTGGACAACACTGATCACGACTTCGTAACATGGCCACTCAGATATCGTGGCAAACGTTTGAGGTCCTAAAAGATCCCTAGAGTGTCTGTTTGGGTCGGGTACTATCGGTAAAATTAAATCCTAGTACATGTTCGTAAAGTCAGAGCTCAGGTGCCTCCCTCTAGAGAGGAAACTGAGCGTCAAAATTGGTATCTGACTCTATGGTGCCGCACTAAAAAGAGGTACCAGCTCCAACACACACAGAATGTGCTAGGTCTGCACTGGTAAAATACCAATCCACAGCCCATTAGAAATATTAATAATAATAATAAAAAACGTTTCAGGTCCAAGTCCTCAAGCTGCATTATGGGGGAATTTATTTGCAGAGATGCCAGTTCACACAGAAATGTCGTTCTCGTTACATTGACTAAGAATTCAAAGTAAGATCTTTCATCAATAACTCAAGTGTAACTTCAAATGTGAGACATTAATAATAATAATAGTAAATAAATAAATGATCATTTAATAACAAATATTAAGTGAACTACTGGAAAGCATAAATGTCATGACGAGCCCTTTGTAGGCTTTTCTCAGAAGTCTTTTCCATTCTGTTTTGCTCCCAGAAATCGACCTCCAGTTCTTCTCTTTTAGAATGGCAAAGTCTCCCCACACAGTGTTTCCATCTCCTTTTGGGCCTTCTCTTTGGTCTTTTACAAGAGGGAATTGCATTAAAATTTTCCAATGCTGTTCGTTCTAGGCTCATTTTACTATATGCCCTGCCCATCTCATTCATTAGTTTTATGGACTTAATAATATCATCCTATTAAAAATATAATATGTATTTCAAAATTATATCTTTTTCTTCAACTGTTATTATCAAGAACCGCGCCTAAATTGCTTAACAAGATCTTCCTTTGAAAAGTCGCCAGGATCTCTTCTTTTTTGTCAAGATCCATTTCTCTAAGGCATGTCAAAACTGATTTAATTAGTACCTTATGCAATAAGATTTTTTTTCTTTTTAAAAGCACGCATGCACTTTTAGAAAATTCGGTAAAAATATTAGTGAGAATTTCATCTCTTTAAATGACAATTAATAAGACTGAGATGGCATAATATGCTGATAATTAGGATTTTGAATAAAAGAGTATTTGAATTAAGTCACATTTCCTTTTGAAATTCCGCTACTAAGCGCTATAAACTTATTTACATTTTAAGAAACGTGAAATGATTACTAAAATTAAATCTAATTTAAAGAGAAGTGTACCTGAAATTTGTAAAATTTCAAATAAAAGTAAAGAAAAATAAGCATTGCCTAAATTTCAGCCACATTCTTCTCATAGATCTCATCTCAGCCATTAAGGTGATTCCGTTGTTGCATTCCTTAACGCATTTTGAATAATAAAAAGAAATGCAGAGCGCGCTTCCCAATCTAGCCTTTCTTTTCGATTCCGAATTCACTGTTCCAAATGCATATAGCATCCGCAATCATGCAAGAGGCATAAAAAAAGTTTCTGCATTCAGCAGATCGGTGCAAAGAAGTACACAGAAGCATGAAATGATTTCTGGCCCAGTACTTTAACTATGACAAAAAGGGGACGATACAGCGCATAAAAATGCACTGAGGAAGAATTCGGAATAGTTTCTTATCCTTTTATTATTATTATACGCATATTTCTTTTTTTCTCTATCTGTCTCTATTTTTCCCTTACTCAAACTACCATACTCCAGTCCCTGAAATCCCAGAACGAGTGAGACGTTCGAAGGCATTATTATTTATTTTTTTAGATCAAGATCTGATACTCAGCGAAGGAGTGTATTTTTATGGATGAACATGAAAATAAATTTTTACTATTTTTTGTAGAAGTTTCTGTGGTGCATGATATACCGAAGTTATGCATCGGATTTCAGCAAAAGCAGGTTATGACTTTTTTTTACCCTCCCAAATCGAAAATAAGATCGAGTAACTATATGGGAATTTTTTTTTATACAAGCAATCAAAATAAATTCAAATACCGTTCTTTTTAAGTTTTTTCTTTCTATTCCAATTCGTATGTAAACATGACCATACAGTAAATTTTAATAATATTTAAAATACTGAAGTAACATTCGTTATAACATTTCTAACATTAAGATCGATGGAACTTAAATTTTCTATCGATTTTACTATTTTACAAATAAAAAAAAGGACGAAGATGAAACTGCACGCGAAAATATAAAGTCAATTACAAATAATAATTATTATTTCAGAACATTACAGTTTAATAAGCAGAGAAGTTAACTTAGTTGTAAAATAACATTCTTTATTAAACAATTATGTTCTCATAAGTAATCTACTCTAACTTTAGGCCCACCAAACAAAAAAAGGGAACATAATAAATCAGCGTTGGAGAAAAAGTCTCAACTATAATTATAAAACTACTGTAAAAAATTCAACATTCCAGAAGCTACTTTAAAAAAAATAAAAATCTGTACCGCGCATATGCTCCGCCAATTCATTTTCTAAGAATTTGAAAAATTTGATGTAGGTGCGGATGTATGCTTCTCGAATTAAAAATTTTGTTTATTTTTAGTTGACAGACTATGTTCAGAACCATTATTTTGAAAGAAAAATAAATAAATAAATACATATATATATAGGTATATATATATATATATATATATATATATATATATATATATTTAGTGTTACTTGAATTACGATATACATATAAAATTGAGTTATGAGTATTACTTCTGTATAAGTTATTTAAATGTAACTTTTTGGCAAATAATGAAGCAAAAATAATATATTTTTAAAAGGTTTTTCTAATGCGAAAGTAATATTCTGTAATAACAATATTCTACATACATATAGCTACGACTTCTATACAGAGCCTGAACTATGTTTTTTGAAATAATTATTTTAAAATGAAATTTATTTATTTTAATTCGTAAGTGTAGAGAAATTTATACAAATAGTAACAGCTAACCAGCTAGTACTTCAATAAATATGTAAAAAACGTGAATTTTTAAGGAAATCTTTTTCAGGCTCTGTAGAGAGATCTTAGCTACATATATGGAACATATAGACGCTATCAGCTAAATATATAGAGACCATAGACGCGCTTAGCTACATATAGACGCGTTTTCAGTAAAACAAGAATATTTTGAAAATACGCAGTATTTTTTATTTGTGAAATTTACCTTTCAGTTAATTTTTCTTGCCAAAATAATGCTAAAATAATTTTGTACGTATACTAATTCAAGTTACACTATGTATAAAATATGTATACGGTCTTTTGGGGTTTTTTTCGAATCGCGGAGCATAGCCACCTTGTTAGGTAGAGTATAAAATAATAAATATTAAGTAAAATGAAATGTTGCGAAAGAGTCATACTTTTTATACTTATTACATTGGCTTACTTAAATTTTGATAATGAAAGCTCTTTTGGTGTACATTACTTGTCTCACACCAATAAACAGAATGGAATTAAGTATATTACGTGTAAACACAGTTTTATCTACGGATGAATTTTATTTTAGGTTAGAAGATAACTCCTTTTATACAAGTATCATATAATTTATAAACTGTGATTTATTCGAGAGTAAGTATTAAGCACAAATTAGAACACTCGACAAATAATTCACATAAACTCAGGATAAATTTATGAGTTTTAGAACATTTTACTTACTTCCGTGACAATAGTATTCACATTTCCCAGCCAACTCCTGTTATAATACCATCCATGGTCACACTTTGACACGGCGTTTGTGGAGCGAAAAGACATAAATCTTTTCTTCATAACTTTTCTGTGTTCACTAATGGCTACATTATTCAAGCTTCGGTTCACAAAACACTGGGCATGTAAAAAATCTACATTTTTGTACTCCTTCACCATTGCCACTCTTAAATTCCAGTACAAATTAGTATCGTCAGGTGACACCCTGGACACCTTACACCAATGATCCGGGGTCCACGAACTCAGTAGCTGAAAATAATGCTGGGTGCCAAACGGCAACTGTGTTGGCAAAAACACCAACCACAACAGCAACTGTTGATAGCGTCCATTGTCACCAGCTTGGGATAGCTCATAATCGACCCCCAGCATAATGTTAATAAGTCTTTGTCCATTAAATTCTAATTTACCACATTTATTTCTTTGTCCACCGCATATAATGTAGTTGTTATTTAAAATAAATCAAGGTAGGAACATTTTTAAGATCCGATGCTAAAAATTTGGATCATTAGAGGCACTGGAGATAGGATAAAAATTTGCATTGAGTGATGTTTAATGCTAATAACCACCAACTCAATTCCCGAAGAAGAGCTCTGCCGCTGTCGGCCTCATTACCCGTTGGTCAGAGGGGCAATTATTATGGAGCTAGGGAGCCCGCGTTTTTGTGAGATTGATGGGTGCGTGACATACTGGGGAAAGCAGCGCCCTCACATTTGCGTGGACACAACTCCGTGGAGACTGACGGATGATGGAAAAAGGTGGGTGGGGGAAAAAACGGAAGTGTGAAAGAATGTATCCGCACACAGTGAATAGCTCTGTCAGTTTGGAATGGAAGAAGGATTTATGTTCGCCCGATAAAATAAATGAGTTAAGGTCTAGGAATGAATATCGAATGATATTGATTTCAGTGTTGGTTTGTTAAAATGTCGAAATCTGGAAATGGAATATGGATATAGAAGCTGTCAGAAGCACAGTTTTTGTAAACAAACATAATAACATCGTATTGTGTTTGTGTGTCTCTGGTACTTAATTTTATTTAGTTGAAGGTTTAATAGTTTTATCGGATATAAGGATTACTATATATTATCTCCCTGCATTCTAATTAAATCAGATAATAAGTATGAATAATTTTATCAAAGGTTAAAATTTACTGTGTAATTTATCCTGACACAGATTTGGTGAAAAATATCCATCAATATTTGTCCTTAAAATAATTGATTTAATCACATTTAATAGATGTGGTGAATAAGAACGAAGTTACAATTTTAGCTTTGGAAACGATAAAAGACAAATTTAAAAATCCTTTTTATTTAAAATATATTTTTTTCCTTACGCGAGTCTCAAAGTCGAAATAAAGTCATATTTCGCATATTTTAATTAACAAAATATAAAACATATATGCCATGCAATATGCATAATTATATGGAACTCATATTTTAGTATGTGATACAAATTATCTGGGGAGACAGCGGATTTTGTAAGCTATTTAAAAATATTTTAAAGCATTATGCTTTTGATTAAAATAAGAAATGCATAAAAAATGGCCGATATAAATTTTATCCATGTGTAATTTTTTTTCGAAAATATAACTTACTTATGAAAACAAATATTAAGCGATAAATAAAAATATAGAATATCTAAACAGACACTTGCGTAAGGCTTTTCGAAATTGATTGCGGTCAAATGAGTAAAACTTTTTTAAACAGTTTTCGAATTGTTCAGGTTTAATGTACATTTATTTATAAAGATTCATAAGCTAAAGATTTAATTAATTTCATTTTTATTTACGTTGCACTGTGAAGCACAACGATGAACCTTGTACTTTTAACAATGTTTAAGTAACGAGGAAGGCACCTGTGTTTGCACTTTCTTCACCAATATTCTCCAATATGCAATAATAAGACTCTGAGCCACTCTGCACGACAGATCTTCAGTGGTTCCTGGGTCAAATCTGTTACTCGATAACGATGAACACGATTTCTTGACCATGACCACTTGGCTACTTCAGTCCATAACCAATAGAAGACATATACAACGGACGTTAAAAATTGTATCTCATTGCTTCATTTAACTACTTTGAAGCTGCAGCATTTTGTACAATTTTGAAAAGAAACCTATTCAATTTGAGTATATTTTTATAAAAAACGTAAAACGTTTCAACCACATTCAATTGAAAATAAAATTTATATAAAAATAATTTGGTTCAAAATTAATATGACATATATTAAGGTTTGATTTTACTTTAACTTTTAAATTGATAACAATGCCAAAAATGAAAAATAGATATAATTAAAGGCAATAGAAAAGTATTTTCAGGAATTATTTGACGCTATTTTCATATACATGAATTAATAATAAAAATGCATACTAAGCATTTCCCATTACTCAACGAATTTTCATTTCTTGGCTACAATAATAGCCTAATAATTAACTACGCTTGGAACAGAAATATTTGTAACAAAGTTACATAACAAGGAGAGCTTATACCATAGGATATTAATGTCCGTGTTACGTGGTTGGCGTTCTTGGGTAAATCCCTGCTTATTCAGAGGTCTTTTATGCGAGCAAAGATATCCGGAACGCTCGCTAATTACTGTTCGCTGAAGCAGAAAGAAATCCTGAATAGCTCTCTTCAAACACTGACCACTGGATATAGGAGCTGAATCGGTGCTTACATAGGAATTTAATCCTATTTTGGGCTGTAGACTCAAGGAACAGTTTCTGATGCTTTAGGGTTTAGACCAACTCCCTGTATTTGGATATCCTGACTGGTTTGCTTGATTTCGATCTAGAGATAAGGGGTGATCGAATGTACCAATTGTGAACTAAAATATTTTAAAATTTTTCTTCAGTGAGTTTTTCAATAATTTGTAATTTATTATTATTTAGTAGCTTACACTCAGTGCTTCTCAAACTTTGAGTACTTGCGTCCCAATTTTCAGTCATAATTTCTTCCGCCCCCCCCACCAAACAATAACAATGAACTTAATTCAATATTAATGTTCTTTGTCGTAATTCTACAATACGAATTTAATTACAGACCGTACAAATTATCAAGATTAGAATAAGAGGGGATTTTTTTATATAACTTTATATAGGACAAGCCCATTGGGTCCCTGGTAATTGTTAAACTTGTGTTCTTAACTTGTATCGTTAAATTAATTATCAAATACAGTGTGCAGTACCGATACATTTATAAGTGTATTATATCAGAGTAAATACGTGTTTTATTTTTTATTATGTCATAATGTATTTTGTTTTGCTTCCTTTCTGTAAATTAATACTATTTTTAAATTAATTTTTTTTTTTATGACTTTTCAATATGCTCGCGCCCTTCTTGTTGGATTATGACCCCCTACGGGGGCGTGCCCCACAGTTTGAGAAACTTTGGCTTACATGCATATTTGGAATAGGAGTGGGGAGAAAACAGTTCCAATTAACTGAATAATAAAAATTTATTAATAGAAAATTACAAATGGATGTCTACACGAAGAAAAATCGACGTATGTACATAAATAAATATTAAAACACATTATTTACAGTAATGGAAATACACATTCGTTATAAACAAGCTTTAAGGACTCCAGAAACTGTTCTCTAGAACATTTACACTTTCAGGAAATCAGGGAGGTAAAGGACATCAACCTTATGGCAACATTACAAGCAGGTTTTGAAATCGACTGTTGGCTTCTGAACTCAGAGGTTCCTTATCTAGACTCACGGAAATTTCTTTAAGTGATAACTCCAGAGTGTTCTCGTTGGTTCCTTGGAGAAATAATTTTCCCCAAATATGTCACCTAGGACGATATGTTGCCAATCTTGTAGCCACCTTACTTCTTGAGTTACCATAATATTATTGAAGTTTTAGTTGGGGGGAGAGTACTTCCCCTTGAAGACTCTTTACCCATAAGCAGTAAATCATTGCAGCAAAACCACATGCTTGTGGTGGGCTTCAATTATATATATATATAAATTTTATATCGATAAGAATTTATTGAATGAATTGGTTGGTATACGCATAGCAATATTTAAAGATTTGTTGTTAATAAATAATTGATTGATTGTTAAACCAGCGGTTCTCAAACTGTGGGCGGACCACTATTCGAGGGGGCCGAGAGCATATTGAAAAATCACAAACAAATCATTATTTTTTAAAAAAAATTTAACTTACTGAAAGTGAACAAACAAAATACATTCTGACATAATAAAAAATAAAATACTTATTTACACTGATGTATTACACTTATAAATATATCAGTGCTACACTATGCATTTTACAATTAGGTTAACAATACTAAGTTAAGAACAAGTTTAATAATTACCGGTGACCTCATGGGATTGTCACATATAAAATTATAAGCTAAAATTAACATTTTTGTTGATAATTTGTAAGGTTTTTAATAAATCACTTAATTGCCGATTAAAATTCGCGACTCGCTACCCAATGCCAACCTTTTTCCACGTAGGCCCACGCATGGGATGTACTGGGAAGGAGGGGAGGAGTAAAGAAGCAAAAATAATCTGAAATAAGTAAATCCTTCGAAAACAAGGTCCTATTATTGCATTCCAAAGCCTTCGGAATAATTTTATGGATAGCAGTGCACAGAAAAGATCGTACTTCAGAAAGACGTATATATACGTCAGGGGAAATTAACGATTTGGCTGAGTGTAATGTTTATATACGCCTTTGGAACTTAAGAGGTTAAGGTTGTATCGCAATTTAAGCATCAAAGTATAGTATTATTGAACTAAATACATTGTTATTATATGAGGGGGCGCGATGAAATTATGATTGAATTTTGGGTCGCAAGTATTGAAACTTTGAAAAGAACTGAGTTAAACATTTAATAATAGACGATGATATAGGTAGTATGAATGACAGAAATAGATATGATTGTTTTCGATGGTTTATTATGAGTTATTATTAGTTATAAATGCACAGCATAAAAATTCAAAACTATTGCTTGATTCTATGAACAGTATGTAAACACTAATCATTGAGTGGATAGCTAAGCAGGACTAAAATAGCTGAATAACCGCTAAAAAGTAAAAGTTCCATATATTAAAAAAAATAGTTAAGTTCGTAAAATATTAATTATAAGAAAAAAAATCTTCAAAGAATACTGATACAACTGACGATTAATACTTAAAAAAATTCACATTAAGAAATTGCAGGAGAAATCAAAATAAAGAGTTAAAAAACAATAAATGTTTCGAGTTAAACCTTTTGCAAGATAGGTGGTCAATATTCCAAGAGAGAGAAATAATTTACTTAGAGAGAATTAAAGTTAGTTCATGCTGATATTAATTCTTCAATTCACTTTCAATTTCGTTGTTGATTTTATTTAAAAAATATTTTAATTATTCTTGGCATAGTTTCCTTTTGGAAAAAGATCACGAATCCATTTCGACTTCCGAAAAAAATATTATTTATGTAAAACTAAATAAATGCGAAAGACAGATATGAAAAAAAGCATAAAATATCAGGAGAGTGATTAAATTTTTAATTACGTAAAGGCATTTCACATTTTTCAAACCGTTTTGTTTTCAATTAAGCATGATTTAAATTCTTAGTTTATTAGCTTTTATGCATTTTAAAATATTCTCTTCCATCTTATTAATGAACAAAAGTTAAATATTCTCATTATTGAAATTGTATTTGCTCTTTAGACATGATTTGTTTTGTTTTTTTACAAAAATATCCATCAAGATGTAAAGCATTCATTTAAAAAAATGTTAAAATAATAATAAACTTGAAGAGTATAATTAATTTAAATACAAAAAAAAACAACTTATTATAAGTATTTTTAAGGAAAGTTAAAAATTCGTATAATTAAATTTTTTGAATACTTGCACAAAATAAAGTTTGCAGGGAGTTCTTAAGACATGCATCGTAATATTCAGATGTTACACATACAATTACTTAATTAACTTTATACTGCACAAAAATGTTTGTTTAATGGTATAAATTCAGCTACATTTTTCTACATTTCTGAAAGTGTTTCACTTGTTATGAATAAATAAATGTCTGGGGTCCAAAGAAATTAAACAATATTTAAATTTAGTTGTAGTGTTTTAAGAAATATGCGCACTGAGACGAGTGATTACAATTTTCATTATAATTTTTCACCAATATGTAATTTGCTATTCAACTGCCAAATTCTGTAAAATTTGCAAAAAATGTTTGTATAAATAGTTAGGGCGATTTTTAAAAATTTATAATTTAGTTAATTATATTTGATCGTTATTTTAGTTTCTTGTTTATAATGTGATTAACATAATTTACAAAAACGTTTCAGTGTTTAGGGAAAAGGCTTTTAAAATGTATATTTCCTTATAAATATAAAGTTATAAATATTAATTCTTTTTATTCAAATTAAAATCTTAACACACTTTATGAACAATTTATGTTACAAGAAAATTTTTATAGCAGATGTATGTACATACAAAATAATAAAAATAGGATTTTACAACAAGTTAGCAAAATCTTTAAGATACCAATTGGTTAGCTTTTAATTGCAAGTTCAATTAGATATTTTAAACGAACATCGGAAATGTAAGACATTTCTAACCAATTTTCAAATGAGGGACTTTAATAAGAAAAAAATAATGGATTTAGATGAAAACTTTTCAATAAAAATCAGCCATTTTCAAAAATTCGGCAAATTTATTCGCCATATTTATGTATATATTTATTTATGGTGTCAAAGCTATGCAAAAATAGCGAAAAATTCTACGTGAAAAAAAAATGTTGCTAGTCATATAGAAAAATTGGTGGTCAAATTATAATGTATGGAACTAACCCATCAGAAGATTTTAGGGGTCAAACAGAAGTCATGATTTAGCTGAGAAGTTTTCTAGCCCATAGAAATTATAACAGTATCTATTAATAACGTTGAAAGCAATATATATTATGTGGCAAAGCACGCAATTGTATGACAAGTAAAGTTAGGCATTTTTAAAGGAATCTTAGTTAATAATCCCTCTTTGCTATAAAATAAATGTTCCGAAATATCTGTCTGGTTAGTTATTCTTCCCTTTTGAGGAGCCACTGTATTATGAAGAAACAAGTGATATGGAAAAAAAATCAATCTGTAATTATTCATGACTACAAAAACGTGGAGAGAAGGGGAATGACGTAGGTCTACGGACAGAACAATTTGCAGATATCTTGATAATGGCTCATTTTCGAGGAGTAGCTCGGATCGAAATTTTGCTCCAATACCCAATATCTTTCCGATGTTACCCTATTTAATAAAATCGGTGATAAAAGTTTCCATGTCTCAAGAGAGACGCTGATTATTCTAGTCATCAAACGTATTGTTACGAATGTTGTGTAATTAATGCTTAAAATACATAGTGTAAGCAACTTGTGTATGGATGTTTAATACATTAGTATTATTTTCTTTTGTATTTATTTTATGATAAAAATTTTAATATTTGGAATCAACTTCACCCCCTACATTATAATGACTTTTCAAACGAAACTTGGAGAAATACTGAAGATACAGCTAAATTGGAACCTCTTTTAGTGCTCAAATTGGCGACTTGCCTATCACATGGAAGCTCTTGGGAATTACAAAAGAAATCTATTAACATCATGATCTATGACGAAATCGGATTTTTAAGAAAGACAGCACAGACTGTAAATAGGAGTCACTTGCTGAATGCTTCAACAGTTGAAGACTTCAGTTGCTACGAGAGAGAGATGGAGTGAATTCTAGAGCTAATAATTTTTATACTTTCGTATTTTTGTATTTTTAGACACTGATAGATGTTTATGAGAGTTGTAGAAGGTGTGAAGAGCTTCTGGGACACATTTTGTTAATTTTGCCTGCTGTATCCTGTACTTTATAAATTGTTTATCTACAATAAATTTCATCGTTCTTAAGGACTTGTTTTGTCTCTTTGAGACTGATAGCATAAAATTCACAAACCATGATCTAAATAACAATATTTACAATTCTCAGCTTAAAAAAGCGACTGCAACTTTCTAATTATGATAAAAATACTGTGGTTATAATGAAAGACTTGAGGCGAAAAGTTGAGATCTAACTTATATATAGACTCAGCTTATCAATAACAGAGCTTAAAAAAATGAAACTTTCATATCTTAAAAACGCGGTCTCAATTTAAAGAATCTCTCTAATTTCTCCACCAGTTCTTTTTGACATATGCCACCAAAAATGCTGTTTTAGGGCTAAGGCACGTTGAATCTGTAAAGACTAAATCTTCGTGTTTAGTTGTTTGGAAGTTAGAAGTAAGGTTCAGCTGCGTTGTCCTTCACTTGACAGTGGTGGGAAAACAAAGTAAACTATTGCAAGTTCCAATTATGGTATAAATCGTCTGTGTTGATTCAGTTTGTCAAGAAATAAAAGAAATAATATCTTAATTTTGAAAATTTATATAGTTTATGAAAATAAATGATATTGTTTTAACCATTTATTCTATATGTATGAGTTTCTTGCTTGCACTGTCTCTTGAAATCTCTTATACAACAAAACAAAATGGTGAAACACGTGCAACTCATCAATTTGATCATGAAATGCTGAAAATAATATCTTGCATGAAAATATTATTAACTGAAATATTTTATTTTCCGGGAGCTTGTGTTCCATAAATATAAAAATGAAGGAAGAAAAAGTATTACTGCCTGTGATCTTAAGAAGAAATCTTGTTTTCATTCAAACGAAAGATTAATCAGACTTTCCGAAAATGTAACAAACAACAATGATGACTGATTTTGAGGGTATTCATTTGTATTTTGAGGAAAATATAACCTTTCTTGTTGTAAGGACAATTATATTAACTAGATTCTTGTTTTACAAAGTCCAGTACAGTGGTGCGTATTGTGCTTCCACGCCACAGATCCTGAGTTCAAAACCCCGGGCTGGGCACGATCGACTCAGCTTTTCATCTCTTTAGTGGGTCGATAAATGAATACCAATCTTGATTGGGAACTAAACACTGGTAGTTTCGCGTCAGCCTGACCACCTACCCGGGACATCTGATCATGCACTTCAGCACTCAAAGTCACGAAAACTGCAATATACACAACAGGACTTGATCATCATGCGCTGCTCCACCAATGACATTAGTTTAGTTTTGTCTTTGAGATATCTACTGCCCATCTTAAAATGCATATTTTTGACTCAAATCCAGTTGATACAATTTTTAAACATGGAGGAAGTGGTTTCTAGGGGTAGGGGTTCAAATCTAAGCCCATTAGCATGTTCCCGATTCCACCAATTTTCCTACCATATAATAGGTGCTATGTTTCCTACTATTCTTCTTTATTTATTTTTATTTATTTATTTTTGTGTAAGTAAATATAGGTCGTAAGTTGAAGAGAAGGTACATTCGTTTTGTCTTTGCTCTCCAAATAAAGTCCATATAAACAACAAAATAAGCAATAATTTCTTCTAGCGACAACCGTAGAATACGTATAATTTTTTGTTTGTTTTACAATTAAAAGAAAACAAATAAATTATTTTCATTACTATGAAATAAAAGTAGTGCATTTGTTTTCAGTCCGTATTTATGATGCAATGAAAATGAAAGAACTTCACACTTTGCATAAAACAATTCCAAATTGAATCATATATTAATTAAGAGCGTATGTCTCTATTAAATTTAGTTATTAAAATAAATAGTAAAACTCCTTGAGAAAATTAAATGCTGTATACTTTAGATAATTTAAAACTTCATTTATATCTACTGTCCTAAATGTTAAGAATAGAATCCTTGATGTAACATTTTATTCGTGCGGGCTGTATAAAATAGAGGAGGACATTTTAGGACTTGCCGAAAATAAAGTTTTGAACTTAGAAATTTCGGAAAAGCACTTTGCGAAAGTTGTAAAAAGTTTCGGAAAGAAAAGAAAACTTTGAGTTGGAGCTAAGGCGGGTTTCGCTTTTGCAGGCGAGAGGAATTCTTTTATATAGATTAGTTATAAGTAGTGTTCACTTGTTTGGTCTATTTATTACAGTTACTTTGGCAACACTATTTTGCCACAAAAGCTATTTCTTTAACTTATACTTTTAACAACATGTATATAAAATACACAATTAAGCATATTCGAACAAATTTGACTAACACTTAAATGCATGATTATTTGTTGATATTTAAATTTTTTTTATATATTTACAGGAATAAAGTTATAGCTTCCATAGGAAATAAAAAGAACAGGTAATAACATTGAGTTCTTATTTTGAGAAAACTTCTATGTAGACTTTCAGCAACATACAGTATTTCCAAAAACCTTGCATATATTCAATGAAATTTTGATATGCAACATCAAACATTTCTAGATTACCTGTCTACAAATGGTATAATTTTATTTTCAATTAGATAAATCACATCTTTATAGGAAACTCGAAAATAGGAAATATCTGTTCAAGCATCACGCTGAACTTTATTACCCACCATATTCAAATGTTTTTAATAAAAAAAAATAATGAAATAAAAACGCTAAAAGTAATGTAATGTCAGTTTATTTCTTTCTCACGTGGTTCATTGCTTATGATTGTGAACGTGTGTTTGGAAACGAACCGACACTGGTTTGTGAATAAAATGAAGTGTAACTGGTATGTAAACAACTGACAACAGTATGCTTTTAAGGGTTAATTTAAATTCACAATGTATTTAAACGTTGTAGAAATCTTGGGAAACCAACTTTTCGTAATATCGGATTATTTATATTTCATCATTATTACGAAAAAATTTTTTTAAACATTTTTAGTATCTGATAAGAAATATTACCAAAAATACCTCTATGGAATAGGAAATTTACTTAATTTCTGAAATATTTTAACGAATGAAACTTTTGGATAAATTTTAAAAAATAAGCCTGAGTAAAGATTAAAAAGTTGCTTAGTCTTAGAAAATTTTCATGGAATACGCTATTTTGAGATAAAGAAATATTTTAGACATTTTTTTATAAGTGATCTGTATTACTAATATTAGAAAAATATTATAAAACTTGTTGGTAATATTTAATAATAAGAAAAGTGGCAAATAGTTTTATATAAAAAATATAAATATTATATTTTAGTCTAATTGCACAGATTCTCAACAGTTATTTTAAATCTTATTAACTCTCAAATTTCTAAAAATTTATAATATAATTATTGCGCTTAAATATATATAACCTGACATTATTCCCAATCAAACCCTTATTTTTTATTGAACTATTTATTGTTTAAATGTAATTATGGAATGAAATTTTACGGTTGTAAACCTTACCACTGTTATCTATAAAATCATACTGCTGTTAAAAATAATTTTTTAAAGAAGCATTATTTCTCCACTTGCATGTTTCTATCTCAAAAATTTTATTAATACAGATACATTTGTGAAAGAAATCATAAATGAGCACGATTATAATCCAATTTATTGCAATAAAACAAGATTTGTCTGAATTTTAATGCCAATTTAATTTAATACGATTCGATGTTTTCAGTTTTTATTTTAGCATTTATAATGTAAAAAGGACATGATCGGAGTAAAGAAAATACTGCTAAAAAGAAAAATTATCATAGTTAAGCAGTAAATGTTTAAAAAAAAAAGAATTTTTTTGGTTAGCATTTTAAAATAAAATATTGTAAAAAGTTGTGACGAAATAATAAAAAATTAAGCTCATCGGTTCAGTTTTTTTAAAAAAAATTATCAAGGTCTTGTAATGATGATTACAAAAGATTTGAGTGTTTGAATCCCTCTTGTCTTGATTTTAAATATTATTAAAATTGATTCTTTCGTTACAGGTTCTCCGATTTGAAAATTCTTCTTCTCCATTTTTTTTTTTTTTTTATCAAATTATGATCAAGTAAATCCTTACTTTGCTTATTCCCTTATAAATTATATTCTCCTTAAAATATTCTACTAAAAAAAGTGTACGTTTCTGTGACTTATGAATAATAGTAATTTGAAACATGCATTTTTCTAAGGAAAATCGTTATTCATGTTTGTTTTTTTCTATTATTTCTTGCATCTAAACTACTGTAAGAATAATAATTTTTTCTATAAATTACATTCGACATAAGCAACTGAATATGTTTCTCCTTCGTATCTTTCGAATGAAATGTCTTGAATTTATTGTAAATGATTCATGATGTTTATTACTGATCGTAATGAAATCTAGTTTTACCGTTAGATTTACTTGCATCAGCAATTATACCTTTGATTTCTAAACTGCTCTTTGAAATCTGTGGGATCTGTCAAAACCCTTAAATGTCAAAAAATAAGCTGAAATATCTTGTTTTCAAACGAAATAGTCTAAAGCGTCCAATTTATTTTTTACTTTCACAACCACAAAGATCCCTACTGTTCAGTAGGTTATGTTTTAGCCATTGTACGACGACACATGGTAGTGTCAATCATAGACGAATAAATTGAAGGAGGCAGCGAAACCGAACATAGCATTTTGAAGAGTAATTTCTTTACAAAAATTATTATCATTTAAGGTTAAATTAAGATCAAACTTCTCTTACGTAACTTTATATTATCTGCAACAAAGAGCTAATCACGTGGTTAGTCCTCTTTATTTAAGGATATTTCTTTCATTCAGCCAAATTGGCACTTTAAGATAGAAAAATTCATCGCCTCAAATGAACTTCACAACTAATAGAATATAAATAGTCAGTGAGATAATAAAGAGATAATAGGGGTCAATATTGACGTGCAAGATCTCGAATTATAATCCATTGCTCCTGAATTAAAGCCCGAAGTTTTAATTGTTTAGCACTAGAAAGCCGGGATTTCGATTGCTCTTAAAAGTCCATGGATGTCGTTTCGACACCGCGTATAAAATATATAAAATAATTGTAATAAAACTAAATAATTGCACGTCTAATGTTAAGCATGGCTTAATTTCAAGACGTTTTTATTTTTAATATGATTTAATGTAATATCATATGTCATGACCCTTTATATCATAAAAAAAATGACGTTGACATTATATTTCCCGTAGTTTGTCGGACCACTGCTTTGCCGCAAAACATTTCGAGTCGCAAATCTGCCAGGAACTTTACTATTAGGTGGTGTCCATTATGTGCCATTTTTAGTTATATATATATTAGGATTTACCGGGATATTATCTGTTTCTTCTGCACTTTCTTCAGATTTTTTGCAGTCACTTTCACACAATCTTATGTCTTCATCGGAATTTAAATTAGAACAAGACTCTGTTTACCACTATTCGACTCATTCTCAGAAAGCTCTCGCAACAAATTAGCAATTTCATCAGAGCTTAGACTTTTTCTACGAGTCACCATTTCACGGTATCTGCTCTACACAAAGTTCGAAAATCGAATTAATTTTTTATGAGGAGGTAGGCAAATGCTATGTAATGCAACACTTAGACACAACGATTTTAGCATAACTGACTCATTTCCATTGTAAACCCAATATATAATACCCATTCAAGATCAATTAAATAAGAATATTATTTCCGAAAGTTTGGTTTACTAATTGTATCTACATATAGTGAACTATCTTCTACTTAACAACAGCTATTTAGAATAATAAATTGCCTTGGTGTCAAATTGACACCAACGGACGTTCTAGGAATATTTTGTTGTAAAACCTCACCTAATTATTTTAGATACACAAAACGTTTTCTTTGTAATCATCATGTATATTGATTAAAAGTGACGAAAATTCCCGGTAAAAATGAGGAAAGGAGAACAAACTAAACAGGATCGGTGTTCAATCGACACCTATGGACGTTCTAGTTTCAGGCATTGAAAAATATACGAAGAATTCACGTGGGCAATTTCTGAGGTGGGATAAGTAAAACAATTAAAAGACCTATTATTTATTACAAGTTTATTGTCTTATCTACATATCGCGTCATCAGGTTTAACGTTAAATTAATATAAATGATTTATTGTGAACAGTATCACTTTCGAGTTTATGTAAAGACTTCTCAACCTTAATGCTTCGAAGCCTCTTGATTATTTAGATAATGCAGATGGCTGTCACCTCCATCAACACCAAGGGAAGGTAACACGAAACACCAGAAAACTATATTATGTTACGGCGGTCTCCCCCAAAGGACACATTTCCTGTTAGGTAACTGGTGACATATCAACGGTCATGGAGTTTCGTGTGGAAAAATATCCAAACCGACACTACGACGTTTATGTTCTAAGACAAGTCAACATTTGACCTACCTTAATCCAGTCGACAGCGAATTTGACCAGTGCAGTTGCCACACCAGTCTCCGTCTTCAAAGTCTACCGCGTGAGGGTGACTAGGACCAATAGTGGAAAAGTAATCATGTTTATGTACACACATAAGTGATTCTGCATCACGTGTCAATTTTGTGGACGTGACGCATTCCACCTTTAAAGAGAAACCAAAAGGGAAATCCCAGTGACTCTCGATACGCTAAGGATCTTCACAAATCACTATAGAGGCACTCACCAGACTTCCCCCGTCTCCCCGCTTTACATTGTGACCTATCAGGGCTCACATCTACGAGCATACCAATGTCGTCCCAAAATATTTCTCAGGAGTGATCCTGCCTTATCAGTGGCCTCAACACCGCTACACCTTAGCATCATCAAAGGAGTAGTGGCTTGCTTTGCAGCAATGTATTGCATTTATGTATACTTTCTAATCGATGCCTGGCGCATGTTGCTTGATAATGGATTTGTATAAAATAATTTTTTAAAAACGTAAATTTATTTTCCTACGAATGCTGAATACATTTTAACTACTACAGAGTTCACAAACGCTGAATATTAGCTGTTTGGAAACAAAACATGTTTTTCTGAACAACATGTTATTTGGATTGCATATAAAACTGCTTGTTGGTTTCAAACTACATCAACACTTTTAAGAACCAAAAATTTAATTCATTTTGAATTTCGTTTATTTCGAAGGATTTTGCATGCATTTAATTCATTTTATTCATAACTGTGCAAAATATAATTGCTTGTAGAATATAGTTTGCTTACTGTGAGGAATTTAAATTGTCTTCAAGCATTTTCCTTACAGATTCCTAGTACAAGATGTGTTTTAATCGTATTTTGCAACACAATATATAATAGCATGCAAACGGTCTCTCATAAAAAACAGCCTCTCATAAAAAAAAATCATATACACCAGTGCTTCTCAGACTTAAATTATTGGCGATCCAATTTCCAATCATAATTTTGATCATTCCCCACTACTTGCAATAACCATTTATTGAATGCAATAATAATGCCCTTTAACGCTAACGCTACAATATATGACCTTAATTATAAATCGTACAAATTATCAATATAATGATTAAATTTTGTATGTGTTACTGTTAAGTAAGTTTTAAGTAATATAAGATAAGTTGGATGCTGCTGTTAATTGTTCAGAATGTACTTTGTTTTGTTTCCTTTCAGTAAATTAAGGATTTTCTTAAATAATCTTTTATTTCTGACCTTTTTGATATGCTTACACCCCCTACGAAAGATTTTCCCGCCCTCTTAGGGTGTGTGCCCAACAGTTTGAGTAACTTTTTTTTTTATAAAAATTTTAAAAAAAGAAAATGAAAACGAGAGGGTTTCCCCTTTAGAAATTGAGTTATTTAATTTTTCTTTTAAAATATTTATCATCACTATCTATGGAAATCAGTATTTTTCATAACATCCTCTCATTTTATTTAAAAAAAATAACTAATTCTTGTTTGATTTTTTTACCACTGCAATACGCAGAGAATCTTCAAAAAAAAAAAAAACAGTAATTTTAAATTAGTAGCCCTTTCTATGTTTAAAAAAATATGAATAAATTATTATTTTCCCCCTAAGATATTTGATACAATTTTTTTTGGATTGTATCAATAAATATATATCTAAATAGATTATATTTCAAATTTATTACATTACGTTTTAGAATTTCTAAGAATAAAATCATAAACATTCCGTACGCAACCTTTTTTATTCTATTTCACAATTACCATATTTCTAAGCATCTCATAAATAATACTCTAAATTATTTATTTCTGCATTTCGTATCGTACCTTTAAACACAGGCAATGAATTAATTTCTTTTATATACAGTATTTTCAAACTCTCCCAAAAAATGAAACTTTATACATGGAATCAAATTTGGTGAAATATCGTATATCCAGCAACACTGTATTATTATTATTTTTATTATTTATAGACAAAAATTCCGCAAGTGAAAATAAGAAACTTCAATTTTGTATACATAAATATATGCATACGGAGATTGGAAAAACCTCTTTGGTTTTATGGAATAATATAAAATAAGAACCCCCTTTGAACTGAGTTTTCAAAACACTATTCATGCTATATTTTTTAAAGAAATTATTTTGCAACAATGGAATGGAAATTTTTAAAGTCATTAAAACTTGTGTATTTTATAAATATTAAAAAATATAAATTAATAAATATAACAAAAAAATAACTTTGGCATTTATTTGGATATATATATATATATATATATAAATATATATATATCCTTTACATCATTTTATTTTGCTTTAAACTATATACGTAGTGCTTTGGCATTCCTCAGTAGAAGAATCTCATATACTATGAAAAGAATGCAATTTTAAATTTTAATGTTTCAAAAAAATGATGAAACTAAATATTTAAGTTATATCGAGGGAAATAAAAGAATTAAAGATGAAAATTTATTTCTACATGCACTTAAAAAACTAATAAAACTTAGAATCCAAACTGTTATTACTATTATGAAAACTATAAAAATATTTTTAAAAAAAGCATTTCATCATAGTTAATTTATTTTATTATGCTATCCTTTTTACAATATTGTTATGCATTACAGAAAAATACTTTGTCTAGTTTTATTAGTTTAGTATAGAATAACTTGAGTGTTTGTGTTGGAAGTGTTTTCGTCTTTTTTTCTTCATAATTGAGTATAGTTTGGGACTATAAATATGCATAGTTTTTTTTAATGTTATTATTGATAGCACTTTCTCATATAAGATATTATACTAATAAACACAATTTATGTTAGTATATATTTTATGATAATGTAATGTTTGAAAATATATAATTATGTATTATATTCACGCTCAAAATAAAGGCAATGTGCTAATGAATCCCCAATACTTTTATGTAAGGATTCATAACTTGTAAAAAGAAAATATAATTTTAAGATAAACGGGATTCCACAATAAATACTTTTCTGATGAAATTTAATAAAAGTGGCCTGCGTGTGAAATTCATTAATGTGTGATTTTACTTCTAACACAAGAAAAAAAACCCCTGCTTACAGAAATTTAGATTAAACAGTATGCAAGGAAAACTTACAAGTTTCTGAAACTTAGATATATTGATTGGAAAGTACTTTAAGTAGTGAAGTACAGAAAATAAAAGTTAAAAAATAAAACAGTATTACTGTCTCTGCCGCTTTAAGTTGACGAGAATAAGTTTCCAGAAATGCTAATTTTAACAGCACAAAATTCATTAATATTGTTCCAGATATACAGAGGAAACGTATGACCATTATTAAAATACGAGCCATTATCAGTGATTATGTTGTGAACCTATAATTACAGAGCTTGGGAATACTCATTTTTCTCTCCTGGTATCAAGTGTCAGTGGGAGAGAAAGACGAATGATCTGGTGAAGAGGACTTTTTGGAGGGTTTTGTGTCTTTCTACCCAAATGAGAAATTGGAAGGTGAATGCTCAAATTAAAGAGGGGGTAGTCTAAAACCTACATTTGTTTTATTAATAGGTTCTATTTTTTGGGTTTAGGGGAAAAGTATATATTTTCGTAATTTTAAAAGACAAAAGAAGGTATTTGGTAGAAAAAAGTGAACAATAGCAATTTAAAATTGACTTTGTGGACATCGAATTTTAAATTCTAAAGCTCACAGTCAAAATAACCTAACACGGTGTAATGAGAGAAACTATAAGTTAAATCCAGATAAGAGTTTTCAAGCCTTCATGTTTTGGGACGTTAAAATGCACTACCTACTAAATCAGATACCTGCACCAGATGCGATTCTACGAGATTTAAATAACTACGAGTCAAAATTATAATGCGTGATAGCTTGCTTAATATATAGTAAGTTAAAACAGCTAGAAGAAAAGATAAAAGTACTGAAGTACTGATGTTTAATATTTTGGCGTTTATTTTAATTGTACTGTATATATAATCAATTATTATAGTGCACTAGCTTACTATTATTATAACTTTAAAAAAGCTGGAAAACAACAAAAAATTACTTGATCAATGTACTACAATAGCAAATTTCTAGTTTTGAAACTAAAATTAAAGTGTAATATAGTTTCAAGGTATCAGACTTCATCTATATTACTAACAAAGACGAAAAGATTATTAGATGGGAAAACAGTTTAAACAAACTTTAATACTAAAATTAATTTATAGCTTTCTGGAATCCATAACTCTATAGGTTCAAAAAATAAACTACTTATGCTAATATGCAAAACACATTTTTACACTTATGATTTTAATTTGAATACATTTAAAATGCTTTTTCTCATATTTTGTTAATCTCAACATTGCATAACAATCTTTATTGAATACCAACTTAAAATCTAAAAGGTATGGAAACGAGGAATTGGGTTTACTGGCGCAAATATCACATTTTACCACGATGAACTATAGAATAATGCATTATTCTTTGTAGAAATAAAATTTTCATTGAAATATTCTGCTTTTAAAGTTTTTCATTAATATTATTTATGAAACAAAAAGTAATTTCTTGCAATTTCATTAAATAATGTTAGTATTGCTATAGACAATACTTTCTTAACTTTTTGCTAAAAACGTTTATTATTGTGATATGAATATATCGAATAAAGAAACAAATGACGTTCTAGAACTTATTGATTTTAATAATTTGAATAAGTTTGCTCAATAATGTATATTAATTAATATATTCATAATTCAAACAATGAGATTCTAATTTTCAATGTTATTTTATTCATATTTGTGTTTATAATATATTTATATCTATCTTTGAAAGAATCAAAATATGTTTAGTAAGAAAAATCTATATATCGCCATTGGATATAGCAATAAAAAGATCCCATTTCCATATTTACCACCTTCTGTCAGACGTATGAGATAGAATATTCTATATGTTATATTGCATTTCATTTTCTAGAGAGGGATATTATTTTATTTCTCTTTCCCATATTTATTATTATTATTTTTCTTTTACCTTTCTTGCATAATCCATAGACAATGTCCTTCTGAATAAATTCTATAATATCTTGTATCTTGTAATTTTCATTTTACTTTTATGACATAAATTTATGGAAGTGTATTTATCTGAATTTTTTCATGTTAACTCATAATTATTTTCAATTTAAAATATTAATAGAAATTTCCGGCAAAAAACGGGTCAACTTATTAATTTCTTTAGTTTAAATTGAACTATAAACAGATTCTCTTACTGTATATTTCATGTGAGCTTCAATGCATGGTTAATGATGTTACAGTCACTTCATAATTTCAGTATCTTGTACCACTAATAACCCTGTTTCCCTGCTGAACTGTTGAAAAATTTGCTACATTTAAAATTAAACTTGACTTCCAAGTCTCTACGCGACAATGGGTTCAAGTTATGAAAATCAAATCTTATTTTATTTTTATCACTTGTTCTACCTTATAGATCAGCTGATATACACTTTTATTAATGCACTGAGAGTTGGAGATTCTTTGGTAGACATTACTAAAGTTCAAAAATGTTTCAAATGTTAAGAATACTGGTTTACAGCAATGCAGTTAAGTCATAATCCCTTGAGGGTGGAGATTAGCATAACTACCATCATATGGTAACCAGAAGGTAATTAGCAATTTTTAATGGTTTGGCCATTTTATGTGTGCTGTTATAGAACCATATTTAGGGAGCTTAATTTAGACATATTATTAGATGTGTCTCTGCAATACAAAAATGATTCCAACCGTAATGCAATGAATGCAATGCAGTCTTTTGAAAACGAAATTTTAAAAAATATATATCTATACTGAATTATATTATCTATAGTGTTATGCTATTCGTAATTGAAAAAGTAAATATAAAAATAATTCTGTTACTTACAATGTTTTGGTATTCGTAATTTAAAAGAAAATAATCTAACTGCAATTGGTTATAATACAGCAGAACCATTACTGTTAATTTTTTTCTTTGACAGTGTTTGTAGTTTCCGTCTTGAATTGATCTTTGCTTCAACTACCTTATTAAATTATGAAAATGTAAATGTTTAATTAACAATTAAGGCAAACATTCATTTATAAATTTACGAAACAACTGAAAAGTAGAGAAATTCAAAATTTTATGTTACTTTATTCTCAAAAGAAACGCTATGATTATTTTTTTTTAAAAAAAAGACAAAAATTATTTTACAATACATTAAGAAATATGTCCCGAAATTACATTTGTAAACTATAATAATGGGTTAATTAATAATTGTCCAAGTAGATATATTTTTAAAAAAATATGCTTAGTTATAAAAAACGCATATGCATTATCGATTATAAGCATTTACTACATCCACAGCTGTTTGTAAGAAATGCAATACCATGCAGGTATCATCAGATTTAAATGAACTATGCAGCAAATATCAGTTATAGGATGTTACGTAAAATAGTAAAGTTTCAGAGCCACCGCGCATGCGTGGCGTGCGCAGCACCCTATGAACTGACGCTGAAAGCGTATAGAGGGCTGTAATGGGACGTTGAAAATAGTTAATGATTATTTGTTAGTGGTGAAAATTTAGTGAGACGTAAGCATGCCCACGACGAAATAAGGAGAAATTCCAACTTACGGAATTTAAATGGGAAAAGACTATCAGCCTTTGAAAAGGAGGATTTTCTTATCGAGCAATAGGAGCTCGTGTGCAGTGGAACAACTCCACAGTGATGTGAGTTTGGAAGCAGTGGACCGACGAGCACCGAACAACTCGAAAATCTGGCAGTGAACGACGGAAGGGAACATCAGCAAGCGACGGTCAACGCCTGCTCGCGGTGAATGACCGCACAGCTTCCGACAGGCAGTTAGTAGCATGTTGGTCTACTGCTGCAGAAGTACTAGTGTCGACTACGTCAATTAGGTGGCGTCTACTTCACCGTGGATTACGTGCAAGGGTACCTCTATACAGGATCCCCCTCGCGGCAAACCTTCCACGGCTGCGGCTGCAAAGGGCTCATGAACATAGAGCCAGGCGTGCTGATTGACACCAAGTTGTCTTTTCACATGAATCACGCTTCAATTTGTGGGACCATGATGGCCGCATTCGTGTAAGATGATATGCCGGTGAACGCTGCCTTCCAGAATATGTTATCGAACGACATAGTGGCCTAACACCCAGAGTTATGGTTTGGGGTTCAATTTCGTATCTTGAACGATCCAATTTTTTTACGAATTGAGAATTATCTCCAAAGCAACACGTCCAGTCCGTGAAGTTCTACAGCCCGAAGTCGTTCCCTTCCTTCAAGGCATCCCTGGAGCTATCCTTCCCAGGATAACGCACGCCCAACATGTTGCATCGTTTATTTGTACTAATACAAGTAATTTGTGCATTCAACTCCCATTTAATTCTGATGATTCTTTCATGGTGTTGCATTTTTTTACAAACAACATTCTATATAGTGCTACACGCGAAATGCTAAGAGCTTGTCCACTGCTTCCAGAAATGTTATGTTGCTGGAAAGTTGGTTTGCCCGAAGAATGAAAATTTTTTCACTGTGCTATGTAAAGGTTGGCAAAAAGTTTGGTTGAAAAATGTGCAAACTGTTTGGGGAAAACACTATATCAGCGATACTTAACTTGCGACGCACCGGCCTTTTTTAAGGGGCTCGGTCAGGGCCCATATCTCTGAGAAATTCATTTATTTATGAAAATTTGGTGGGAAATTCTTTGTGAAAAATTCAAATATATCAATTTTGATTTTTGCTGCCGATGTCATGTGGGTGCAAATTGATATATATATATATATATATATATATATATATTTTTATAAATCAAATATATATATATTTTAATTCTGATTTGTGATAACAGAGAACGAAAGTGGAGTGGAAACCTTTTTTTGGGTGAACAAATTTTCATATTTTCAACAAAGAAAAAATATTTTTAAAAGAAAGTTACTTTTTTTAAAAAAAACTTTGTTGGGAATTTTTTGATTTTGTAGGGAAAAACAAAAACATGGTTCAAGAATTTTTAAAATTTTTAAATGAAATGTATTTAAAAAAAAATTTTTGCATGAATCGTTAAAAAAGGACATTTTTCCTCGAAAAAAATTTTTTAAAGTGTCCAAAATTAAAATTCTGAAAATTTTTAAAGAAAAAAGGGGTTTTTATTTTATCAATTTCCAATTTTATATTTCCTATGTTATCTTGGTCTTAAAGCATTTCTCCTCCCCACCCCCTCCATTAATCCTCAAGTTGCAGCCCGCGTGATATAACTAACTATGTATGCCGCCCGGCAGAAAAAAAGGTTGAGTATCCCTGTACTAGATGAAGGGAGATAAATAGGTGTATTGTGCATAGGTGGATTATTTGACGAAAAAGTACTCTAGCAGCTTTTATATAAGTGTTTTTAAATATATAGGGAAGTTTTCAGTGACTTTTAGTTTCATATACTTTATGTGATATTATGATTACGGATTGGATTAGCTACATTTCATACCTGTGCTTTCTTTTTGTTTTGTTGTAGATTTTTGCTTGTCTATTAGTTATTTTGCTAGAAGAAAATCATCTGTAATTACTACAGAGTTCCAGAACCAATTAATATTTTTTTTAAAAACCGATTGTTATTTGTATGGACCTTTCTAGGTTTAAAATTTCAACCAGGCTTCAGCGTCGTCTGTTAAAATTTTACGTTTTGAATTAATAAAGTTGTTTTTCATTATTCTCTACTTGTGTAAAAGCATTTCTACTTGATATAAATGTACTTATTACAGTACAAAATCATACAGAATAAATATTTACCTGTTTATAGAAAATAAAACAAAACTGATTTATATTCTAATAAGTCATACACTATGTTACATAAAATTGAGGTCAATAGTATAAATAATGGTGTGTTTTTATATCGACGAAAAAATATTTCTTTTTGACATGTATTAGATGGGAACAGCTTTATACTCTCGTATTTTTCCGTTCGTACAGTCCTTTAAAAATCAAAATAAAACATTTTCATCTCATTTCTATCCCGATGGGAAATTCAATTGTTCCCATTGTCTCTCGCCCATTCTCTTTAATATGAAAGAGTGCCACAAAATGAAACATTATTTGTACCCGAGCCCTTTCCCAGAGGACTCTCAAGGTGCTAGGAAAGACAATGGACTCGTCTCGATCATATTAATTATATTAATGGATGCATTAATTGCAACGCTTTCTTCAGTGTGTCGAAAGTGGTAATGAATATTAAATGTTTTCTGTCGCGAAGACTGAGATTTCCTCCCGCACTGTATTTAAATGTTTCGGACCCCTCTCCCCTTTCAATCGATTTTTCTGAACTTTTACGAAGTGTCTTGTCAACGTCAGAGGGAAAGGCTGCGATAATTAACACATTCGTGGTATTTCGGAAAGGAAACGCGATATCATTTACAATTCTTTTTCAAAATGTTCCAGAATGGACTGCCTTTAATAACTATCTAATACGTTTTAATTAACTCGTCGTTTGGTGTGCGAAGAGGTCATGTTATTAAAGTGAGAAGTGCGCAACGCTGTGCTTTCGAAATGAGTATTTTACTTTTAATATCTTGCACAAATCACACATTATTCGCTTGTATTTAAAATTTGGAGTGTGTATAAATAATTGGGTGAAAGTTTTGGAGGTGTTATTTGGAACTTTCGCGTACTTTTGCATTCAGATAATTAAGAGAAAGTTTGAACCATTTTAATTACTATCCTTTATTTCAATAAATACTTTTAACCGAAACTAGAGAGATAAAAGAAGAAAACAAAATCAGGATAAACTGTTTCAATTGGAATAGTGCTATCTAATATAGAGCTTAAATCTATGCAATCATTCAGATGCAGTGAATAAATTCTTAAGAAAAGTGTAACATTCCCCATGAGACTACATCCCCCGATCAACAATTACTCATTCGATAACGGTAAATTATCAAATTCTGCTTCTAGTACAGAATACAAATCTAAGATTCATTTTCGCAATACAGTTATTGCAAGCATAGTTCTAAGGTATTTTTTTTTTATAAATAATAAAAAATAAAATATTTACTTCATTTTAATTGTTCCTTGAAACGGCAACTTCTTGTCTACAATCTTTAAAAAGCACCCTATTTTAAATTTTTTTTAATTATTCACGCATTTACTTGGACGAAATTATGTGTTAAAAAAGCCGTAAAAACCAGCTTTTTAAAAACTATCACAAGCACCCAACAACACTTTTAATTACAAAATAGTCTTACTACGATCCAAAAGTTCGTAAAGTACTTAGAAGTAAGTGTTTGTTCGTTAAGAATTTGCCCTTTAGAAAACGTATGCGTTTTTTAAAATTTTTTAATTATATGAATTCCCAAGAGTTCATGCTTAGATGCACAACTATAATTATACTCTTTTGAAATATTTTCTTTCGTTTTCTTTTTTCAAATCATTATCTAAAGGAATTTGTTACCTAAACTTCTAATGCTGCAAAGACCAAATGATTAAAATATTTGAAACCTAAATTTAGAAAGATTCGAAATCTGGGGGAAAAAATTCAAAAACAATATACATTTAAGTAGTTTCTCTGTTAATATTAAAACTGATACGTAACTTAAATTTTAGTGTAATTTTATAAAATATAATTAAAAAAAACATAAATAAAATAAAAAGTCTCTTTTTCTTAATTATTCTTTCCTTTTCTTTTTTTTATAATTAATCCATATATAAGTCAAAATTCTGAAATAAATTTATTGCAGTTTTCATTAATGAACGACAGGTGGCATTAGGAGATTCCGCGAAATATTCCCCTAGAATTGATGCCAGCGTTTCTATTCATACAAAATGAGTGCTTCTGTTTCCTTTTCTTTCTAATACCTTTACCTATTGCAACAACAATTTGGAGAACAAAAGAGCAAATGAAAAATAAATAAGAAAGCTAGCAGATCAATTTCTTTCAAACTTTAAGCTTATTGCTGTAGAATAGGATTAAACTGTTGCAACTCAGAGTTTTTAAGGCGAATTAAGTTAAATCTATAATGCTTCTTCACGAAAGGAAAACGTGCGATAAAAAAAATATGTTTTACTCTGATCACACATACTTTAAATCTTTTATTCTTTTTTAATATTGATTAACGAAAAACAAATTCATTTTCGAAAATTCCTGTACATGTGGATAGATTTGAACAAATATTCTTAAGCTCAAACATACCGGTGTTTTTTAAGACTTAAACTCGTGAATTATTTATTGTTTACAATTAAGAAAAATGATTTGTTGTTAGTTTGACTTATACAATAAAAATTTAATCACTCCACTGTAATTAAATGAAAAAGACTAAGCGAGTTCAAATGATTTGTTACAGAGAATATAATGTTTCATTAATTTGTTATGTTAATTAAAAGAAAAAAAAATTATTAACTCAAAATCTACATGTAATTCATTTTTCTATAAAAAAAAGTAAATAATTATTCATTAATGTACTTGTAACTATGATGTTCTATAATTATTTTAACGAGACTTATTATTAATTTTAAGACATGCAGCTAACTAATAAAAAAAATTAGTGGTGCTTTAATAATTAAAAATATTGAGATATATATTTTTATTTTGAAAATGAAAATGCCATTAATGAAAATTGCCATGCTTTCTGCAACACATGTTTTGTGTTTCTAAGCCCATTCATTGATAGGAAAATTCAGAGTGTCTTGCCCTGGGTGTTACGGTTTTATTATTTTTTTAAACACATTACATTTTTCGAAATCAAATAATATTAAGTTAGCGTTACATTATTGTAATGTTATGTACAGTAATTTTTTATTTTAAAAAAAACGCTTCGAGATAACTTGTAGATTATATCAATGAATAAGGTTCCTGTGCTCAGTGCCAATTACAAGATATTTCGTTGTGATTTTTTTTTCAAAAAAAAAATTCATATACAAAGATATTTTTCGCTTTGTTTGATTCTAAAAGTTCGTCACCAAATTTCATCTGCCGACAGTCAGATCTGTAGTGTTTTTCATGCATATGTGTAACGGTTCTCACTGGGAAAAATCTTTGAGACGATGACAGTTATAAAGTGTTGTAAAGTAATAAAAATAAGCTTATAAGAAATTATTAGCAGATCTCAGGAATACCATCAAATGGTACAAGAAAATTGCTGTGCCTTTACTTCGAAATCTTCCTAGGGAATACATACATGCTCTATAACCAAAGAAATCTAAGGAATACGACAACTATGATGCTTCAATTTGTGCAATCAGGTTTTATGCATTGATTTGATGGCGACGGCAGCAATGCAGGAAACAGCAGTGACTATGATACGCATAAAAATTATTTTAATTACTTAGAATATCTTCCTCTCACAGAGAAGAAAGTACGCCTACAAAGTCATATCAAATATGCACAACGCAAAAAAAGGGGGGGAAAAGAATTAAAATAGGTATTTCTGTTAAGCGTGTCCCAACAACCCTGCACTTTGCGTTGTTCCTTGCTTTGAATCTCATCGTATACGACAACATTATTAAAAATGGGGGAGGGGGCTGGGTTCGATGCCCGATGCAGCCAAATACCCACCGAATACACACGGAGTTACGTGCTCGTTAAATCAGTGGGTCTGCAAGTCTTGTGGGCTGAATCACGAGTGCAGGGAACTGGATAATATTCCCTTCTCCTTCAGTTCCATGTCTAAATTGTGCAGGAGGAGATAGGTGGTGTCGCCATCTATCGTCCCTTTGGGGAATTTCGCCGGACTAATTCGCACTATCACCTGTATGGTACTCATGGCCAAGGCCAACGACAGGAGTACTTTTAGCCCCTTGCCAAGATGAATTTCATGGGCCTCGATCTGACTACGTCAGACAGGTTGCATTGGCCTCAACAACACATCAACACATTAAAAATATGTTGTTGTTTTTAAATTTTGGATTACATTTATGTATTATAATTACTATGTTATAAATAATCGTCTAAATTATAATTTTACTAATAAAAATTGATACTTAATATGTTTTTTTTAAATTTATATAAGTTTTTCATTCATGATTTCTAAAAATTTCCCTAACAAAAAGGGAAATTTGGGAAACCCAATCTAAATTAGAACACACACGGATGTCTCGGGGATGAAAGTTAAACGCTCGTCATATTATAAAACACCATAAGGGTCACATTGTGAATGAATCCTGATGCTTTTTCTTGAATTTTTTTTACTACTAGTATATAGGATAAAAATTTTCAGGAATATTTATTGATGCCCATGTGGTTAATGCTACAATTTTGTCACTTAGAATAGTAATATTTAATTTTTGAAAAGGAAATCCAGAAGTGGAAAATTTCCTGAAGGGTTTGCGAACTTCAATCAATTTGCTACATTATCTATATACCAAACAGAAATAAATTTTTTTTAGCCCCTTTAAATTCAAAAGCCAAAAGGCAATCCCTCAATTGTTCTTATACTCACAAATTTTACTTTGTACATATATAAAAGCTAATTTTAAACATATTCTTGAAGAATTATAATTAATGTATGTGGATTAAATAAAGTTTAGTGTACGTAATCTTATGAAATATTTTCGTTGAAAGGTTATTGCTGAAAGGCAATTTATATTTTAAATAAATGTTACAGATATGATACAAGTTTAAACATCTCTACAGGTGTCTCTTATGTACCGGATGTTTTAAAAGTCACACACATCCCCTTGGTATTCCTTGTTGCTTAAAGGCCAAACGTATTGGTTGAAATTTCTTTTACTAGGTAGCATCAGGGACCCTATCATAAGAAGTTTTGATGGTATCAGACATCAATTTCAAAATACTTGTCAGTTGTAGTCAGTTGAGCAAAATAGGAGGAGCATGATGTTTACCCAAGAGCAAATAGCCATTGTGGCAATTTATTTCGCTATAAAATCTCATACGGGTGTAATAAATCATTTCAGCAGAAATACCCAGGTAAAACGCACCAAATGTATAATAATAACACTTTTAGTGAAATGCGTGATACAGGATAGGTTAAAGCAGGAAGCAATCGGTGAGCGTTTTTCCCCAAAATTGGGGGCCCCGCTGGGGGGCGCGAACTTTCGAAAAAAAAAAGGTTTAAAAAAAATTAATTTACGGGAATGAAAAAGACAAAAATACTTTTGTATAAAAAAAACAGATTTACTTGATATGATTTATATATATCATCTGGTAAAAAAAGGTCATCAAAAATAAAAGATTCTATTTTGAACGCTCATTGTATCTTTGATCTTAAAACAAATAAAAAAAATTTTGTTTGCTTTGCTGTAATCCTACGATGAGATTTTTTATTACGTTTCTTCTTTACCGGCTTTCGAACTTACCTTTGGTTTTCTGCATCCCGGGGAATTTAAATTTAATTTGTTGCGTTTTTTTACATGTGAAAGAGTTTTATGATACAGGGAAAAGCATATTGAGACTTTGTGGTTAAATTTGGGCCCAAGATTTTTTTTATGGGTATACAAACTTTAAAAAAAATCTTTTAATTCGGGGAAAAATTGCTTATTTGTTACCAATGCCCTTTGGGAAGAGAATCCCTAATATGACGCTTAATGGGGATAAAAATGAATTGATAACATATCCCCTTTTTTTTTGGGGTGGGAACTTTTTTTTAGAATTTTAAAGGGTACCTGTTTAGACTGATTTCCCCGCCCCACTATTTTTAAAAATATTTTCTTGAACATGCTGCATTTCCCTATGAAAAATTAGTGGTTTTTTCTTGTGATGTTGTACACCCATTGGATTTTAAATGTAAAAGGAGAATATAAAAAAAAGGTCACCCATTTTCTGAAAAATAATTTAAGCTGATCAAACAAAAGGGGGAAAAACTTTTCTGAAATAATTAAACATGTTAGAAAAATAAACTTCAGAAAAACAATAAACATGAAACGAAAGGAAAATTTTCAATAGCTACATTAAAAACTTTATCAAGAAAAAAGAAACCAAATTCCCCAAAAAAGCATTCACCCGTCAAAAAAGACACAACAAGAAAAAGTTCAACAGGATATTTGCATCATCAAAGGACATTAAAATTTCAATAGGTGAAAAAAATGTGGTTTTGTTGCTAATAACCCTGTAATGTTAGCAAAAAGTGTCTGTGATTTGTGTCCTTTTTAAGGGACGCCCCTTTGGGAAAAATTTAGTTCAGTTTTTTTGGATATTTTTCAAATTATGAAAAACAAAAAAAAAAGTCCCAGAAATAGGTAAAATATTTTTTTTTAGTTAAAAATTTTTCACAAATTGTGATTTTTATCTTTTATTGAAAATAATTTAAAAAAAGAATTTGATACCCCCGCGACCATTAACCAGAACCAAATACACCATCCCCGGCTAAAACATTTTGAAGTTTTCTGTTTAAATATTAAAAAGTAACCTTGGTATTCATTAGAATTTTATATTCTTTTTTTTTTATTTTAAAAATTTTTTCTAAATTAATTTTTGAGGGCTTAAAAATTTCAAAACTCATTCAAAACCGTTTTAATTTGAGTATTCATTTTAATAAATCTTTAATTTTTGTATACATTGTCATACCTGGTTTTACTCTCCTTACAATTTAAACTTTTATATCCCGAATAAAATTTTTATTTTTTTAAAAAAAAAATCTCGTGTTAAGAGTGGGTACTTCAGCCAATTTCAAGTTTAATAATTATCAGTGACTTCCATGGGGTCTTGCAGAGAAAAATTTTCAAAAAAAGGCTAAAATTAGAAAAGACACTGAGTTATTTTAATTTTGTCCAAACTTTTCAAAGTAGCCATTGCCAGAAAAACCGGGTTCACAAAGGTATGATGTTAAAAATGGTAATGTATGAAAGCTTTTGTTTTCAGTGCAGAAAAAATTTAGCATCCACCCATCCGTTAAAGAGTGATTTATTACAAAAAGGCCCAATTTTATCACTGGATTGAAAACTATGAAGATCTTTTTCGGCGTTAAACCCTTCGAAGTAGAAATGGATTTCTAACCGATTCGTAGCTTGCTACTTTTTCCTCGACTGTGCCGGTTTATATTATCTCGTCGAATTGCTTTTCGATTTAAAAAAATATCTATGATTTTTTTTTAAAACCCCGCCGGTAAATACTTAATTCCGTGAATTACAATTAACGCGTGAATTATGAAATGTACATTCAAAGAGAGTTAGTGCTAAAGATTCGGCCAGACTGACTAGAATTGTACGAGGACAGCATTTTACATGTTTTGTGCAGACGTCCGTTAGGTTGCCTAGACTCACGTGAACGTTCGCGAGAATGCCAAATGTAATGGATATGATAAAGAGCAACATAGATTAGGCTATTTTTTAATGACATTTGTACTTTTAGAAATGGATCTTGAAGGAAATAAATCTTTAATTAAATATTATTTCTCAATCTGTTTCAATTTAAAATTTGGGGAAAAAAATAACATAATTAACCTATTACTTAAAAGTATATATATATATATATATATATTTTATATATATATATATATATATATATATATATATATATATATATATATATATAATTTTATATATATATATATATAAATATATATATATATATATATAATTTTCTTTAAAAAATATATTACTTAAAAAAAATAACATATATAAAAAAATTTTAAAACTTATCTTATTAATACTGAATTAAGAACAAGTTTAATAAGTATTAGCGACTTCATGGGCTTGTCTTGCAGAGCAAAAGTTTTTCAAAGTTTTTAGAAATTGACCCTCTGAGTTCTTTTCTATATTTAGCAGATATCTATATTTTGTCTTCTAAGCAGCCACCGCATTTTTTCAATATGTTCCAATTAAAAATTAGAGAAAAGGAAAAATAGCATAATAATTATCCTATTACTCAATTTTTGTGCTTAAAGTAACTTGTACAAAATTTAAAACTTATGTTATTAATTTGTACGGTTTATAATTAAGATCGTGTAGAAGCTTTAGCGTCAAAGTGCATTATTATTGCATTCAGTAATTTATTAATGTATAAGGGGGACGCGATAAAAATTGTGATTGAAAAGGGGGGCGCCAGTATTGAAAGTTTGAGAAGCACTGGTGTAGAGTGTTCATAATGAAAACAAAAGTGGCAGATGTGGAAACCGCTTTACAAAGAAGTCCATTGAAAAGACCGTCCGTCTACATAAACATCATTGCAGAATTCATATCCTTGCTGATAGGGATGAAAGGTACGCTTGGTTGCAGCAAGACTGCTATGCTTGCGCTATGTGTCACACATCACGGGACAGTATGGAAGATTTAACTGAATTTTTCGATGATCGTGTCATTTCTAAAAGACTTTTGCCAACTTGTTTACCGGACTTGTCAATTCAGGATTTTTTCTTTGGGGATTTCTGAAAAATGTCACCTTCAGGAATAATCCCCATACGTTTGATGAACTTAAGAGTAACATCATTCATGCAATATCGGACATTATTTCTCACGCTGTTCGTAATGTGCCAATTAATATGGTAAAAAGAGTTCGATTGTGTGTACAGGAAAACGGACATCACATTTTGAACATTTACTGTTATTTTACCATGTCTGACACCTGCCAATAAAGATGACCTTTCAAACTTTGTCTGTCATTTATTCTGTTTGTAAACATAATTAATCTGTTTTTAAAACTCAACCAAAAAGGCTGACGTGAGTGACTTTTGAAACACCCGGTGTTTAAAGCAGTTTCAAGTAGGAATTTTTTCCCAAAAAAGATAGGAATTTAAGAATACGAACTAATTAATCTTCTGAATTATTACCTTAAGGCTATTTGATTGTAAGTATTATACCTGACATATAATTTTAAATTTAAACCTTGCGTGAGATCTGTGTTAGGAAAATAAAATGCCATGTAAAATGCCGTACCTCTCTCTCATTTGACTAAGATTTCAAATTACGAAGTTCGATACCAATAAAAGTGTAATAGCAATTATTAATTCAAACATAAAAGGATCTTTATATTTTAATAAATGATCTAATTATAGACGTACTGCGTCATTAATCGTGATACAAATATAACATTACTTAACTGAATTATGTCAGACAAATGAAATTGTAAAATTAATTTAATGATAAATTAATTATTTTTTCTTTATTTATTTTGGCATTTATGCACACATTAATAACTTATAGTTTCAAAATAAAAATAAAAACTTCTATATTTTTTTTAATTATGAGAATTAGTCTTAATTCATTACTTATTTTATAAAAATCAATTTTGCTTATGTTTTAGTATTTTAACTCTGCATCTAATCTCAAAAACAAAACAAAGTCAAAATGAAATGTTTTCAATGCAAGTTTATATTCAGCGTACAAATGTTAAATTTTTTGTTTGTTAAAATACAGGCATTTATTGTTTCTTTCTATTTAATATCCTTTTTAAATACAGTTATTTAAAAGTAATTTATTCAAAAGTAGAAATTAGAATTTAAACTGATTTTCACTTCAGTTTTTAAACGAGCTTCGCAAAAATATTATACATTTGAACCGAAACGTGACTTCAAATAAATGGCTTTTAAGTTTATAAATGTAACGCAGCAGACAAAAAAATAACCCCAGAATCATACGGGTAACCGCACCGGAGCTGAGTGGAACTAGGGTTGATTATTTTTAGTGAATCATTTATTTCGCAGTAGAATGGCAAAAGAAGAAAGAAAAAAAGTTTGTATTCCCAGAATAAAAAGGAAAGTAAGCAAAAAAATAATAAGGGGGTCTTGTAGAGTGAAGGGAGAAAGTGAAAGCTGAGAAACAGTAAAGTCCGGAATTTCTGCCGTTTCGTGACACACATTTCAATTGCTTTTTACGACCATTTCCTACCTTAGAAACGTATTTTTGCGTGCTGTCGGCAATTTATATGTTAATGTTTAATACCCGGTACATTTTACAAGTTTTTATCTAAAGCTCTTTGTCAACAAAAATTGTTTTTACTTTCCACAAACAAGTGAATTATGTTCACGTCATGGAGCCCCTTTTTTGCAGAAGTTGACTGGCTTCAACATGTTCCATTTGGATTTGCAATGCAGAAGGAAAAACGGAATTTCTGTTCGCTGACTTAATTTCAGGATGCGTTTATTTTCTTTTTCGATTGTTTTTAGTTTTAAATGTATATTTAAGTAAATAAACTCTAAATTTAGTATTGTGCCTCTTATTCTCTGAGAATACTTCTGACGTTACCGTGTGTAAAAATGTACAGAAATTAAAAGAATTGGCAGACTTGATCGATTATCTATCTCTAGAACTACTGGACCGATTTTAATGAAATGTGATATGTACATACATTTATACAATACAAAACAAATAACTATTCAAAAATTGCAATATACACGTATGATCATGCGTAACACTCATTTTAGTTGAAAGGTATGAAACAGCTGTTGCAAAAAAAAAAATAAAAAGACATTGGTTAATAGAGATAAGGCCCACTCTTATAGCTTGCAGCGTGATGCCATTCTTGAATTAAGTCAGTTTATGCGTTATTGTGGCAATTGGTCCCCCTTGTTCAGCAACGCTGTTTTCATTTCCTGGATGATTCTCGGAAGGGGTTCCAAGTTGCAATCACCCTCCCCAGAGATTCCCAGACATGCTCTATAGGGTTGAGGTCTGGTGATCTGGCTGGCCAATCCAAACGGTGAGTATCCTCACTCTCTAGATATTCATCTACCAGAAGAGCTCTATGAAGCCTAACTTATCATATATTAAAAGGAATTTGAGATGACATACACTCCCTGAAAAGGCGATCATATTGCTCCGAGACCTCATCCTATAACTCACCAGTCATAAAGTCATGAAGAGGTGTACAGCCATACCACTTGATGCCTGCCCAGAGAGAGACCATTAAATATTCTCCAATATAATTGTCGATTTCAGTGGACTTTGGAGTGTAGGTAGTGAGTCATTAGTTCTCTCCATATGAACGTACGGCGAGAATCGGGGTTTAGGCTGAAACGGACTCATCGGTGAACAGACAGTCGCTCATTGCTCCATACCTCATCCCTCATATAAAAGTTGATGGTTACGCATTTTTACTGTTGCAATTTGAATTGAACCGATTGCTTCAAAATAACACCAAAAAATTCGCTGAGGTGGTTTGGCGAAAGAAATACGTCTTAACTTACACACACTTATAAGTGTTTTTCTGCTGGCTCTGCCTATACACACATGTACGCTTACGTATTTGCCGTACATGATTTGCATTTTTATTTAAAAGTATTTTTTAATTCAGTTCCGTTTTTTTCATGCATTTCGATAAAATATGCAAATTCTTTTAATTTATTTCATCAGTGTATAATGAATTTAATAAACTACGCCTTTTTCAATGACATGTTTTACGTATCAAATTGTGTAACTTAACAAATGTAACACCTAAATATTATATAGCAAAGATGGGATAATGTATTGATTGTTTGTTTAATAACATTACAATCGAAACAACCAAGAACTATTGAAGAAATATATCATAGTTAATAATTTTAATCGTTTAACATGTTTTGTCCAAAAAGGGAAACCACATAAAAATTTTTTCAATAACAATACAAATCTTCAAAAGATCATTTTTTCAAAAATAGAATTACAAAAAAGTAAAAACTTTTTTTAGGAATATTTTTTATAAGGGGAAAGCCTTTTTTTTAAAAAATTGCAAAAGGGTTTTTTATATTTTATATACCCTAATAAATATAAATTAGAGATACAGTGTTTGTAATTTTTTTTCAGTAGTACTTTAAGTGTTTTCTTTAAAAAAAAAAAGCAAAAACATTTTGTAAACACTTTCGCACACTAAAATTTATTAACTATCCAGATGAATCTAAAACGAAACAATATAACTTCCTCTCCGAGCAGTTCAAATGTTATGGAATTATTAAATGTAGTTTACTGGGATATACAGCAAAATTGAGCAATTAATGTTTATATACACAACTACGCTGTCCAGTACATTAAAATTAAATGATATTGTATGATGTATGAGAATGATAAAAAATCTTTCTAATGGGCTAAAATAATTTTTAATTGCTAAAAATATAACGTTACACATGATCTCAGAAATTGATCATATTTTACATACCCCAAGGGTTTTGACCCGCGTGTCCGCAGAAACAAATGTCTATTATATTAAATTGATTATATTATATGAAGGAAAATGATTAAATATTTTATTATAGAATTATTTTTTCCTACTTTAAACATTTTGTAATTCTAAGACTTCCTAATTTAATAATTCGTGTTAACTATATATTAAACAAGAAATAGTCAATGTTTCAGTTTTCCGATGTAAAGTAATTTATAGTACACTTTAAAACAAAACTATTTAAAATGTTAATAAATTATTCAAAATTACATTATTAACTATTATTATTCATCCGTAAGAATTTATGTAAAAAAATAGCCTTACAGTTGGTCAATGAAAGGTTGCCACCTAATGAGCCAAAGTGCGTGGATATTTTATTTAATATATTTTTTCGTTAATACTTGGTATCAAGAAATACTTTGAGCTATTCAGTCGCAATAAGAACTGAAGCGGATTATTTTTTTACAAGTAGAAAATATTATTTTTCAGCAGAAGCCACAAATCATGGAAATAAGTAAAACCCATTTGAGTTCATTAATTTAACTTGGAAGCAATATTTCTTGAATATCCATAGTTACTTAACTTTTGTAATCAGATTCCCCAAAGCACATATTCATATTTTAAGTTAATGTAAAAGGAATATTTGAGCTGAACTTCGACAAATTGTTATGGTAATGAGTAATTGTGATGGTACAACGAGTACAATGATTTCTTTGCCTGAACTGCTTGTAACGGCATCCAGCAGATCTTTGAATACAAAAGATTTGTTTGAAGTAGGAGAGTATTACATTTGAAAGAGTACTTACAATTGATTAATTTGGATGCATCGCGTGTTCGATAAAGATTAGAGGTCCCAAAAGGAACAGGAAAGTAAAATGAATCGTTTTCTAAGTATAATTAAGGGACATGCACAATGCCGTTTTCTTTATTATAAATGGCTAGTTCAAACATGTTATTGACAAAGTTAGCTTTTTCTGCACTACAACAAAGAAAGAAGTAATTTGATATTCTGAAAATAGATATTTAGAGTTCGTGTTTTCCCTTGTAGAATTTATTGCTTTGGACATGCTTCGAGAACATGCAATGAGGAAAATCCTCGTTCTTGCATTAAAAAAATAACCATTTGGAATAATTCCAGATTGTAAAAGAGGAAAATGTACTGTTTCATCATTCTGTGCAGTAATTAAGAATTGAATTGTTCTGCTGGTTACGCTTCTATAGTAGTTTGTTATTAATGTTTTAATAATGTAATATGTTTATATCGTTTTTAATTAGTAGAAGAATTTCAATTGAATATTGTGCATTTGTGGCTAAATATTAAATACTTTTATAACGCTTTTCATAACTTGAAGATAGTTGTTAAAAATTTTATTGACGTTAAAAAACACCCATAATAAAGAAAAAATTCAATTTAATTAATCGGTACATAGAAAAGGTATTCAGTTAAAATAGTTCTGTAAAGAATGAACGTGGTTCAATTATCGACCAAAATATTCCTTTTCCTGCATTAATTGTTTTTGTAATATCGAGTGGTCTGCCAAGACCCATGAGACTTACTCATTAGTCAAACTCCCTTATTTTCGGTTAGGGCAGTGCTTCTTAAACTTTCAGTATTTCTATCCCAATTTTCAATCATAATTTTCATTGTGGCCTTCCCCCTATACAATAATAATATATTGGACGCCATAATGATGTACTTTGACGTAGAGCTGTAATACAACCTTAATTATAAACCGTATGAATTATCAAGTTAAGTAGTAAATTTTGTATAAGTTAATTTTAAGTAATATACATTTTTCAAGTAAGTTACTTCTAAGTAATATATATTTTAAGTAAGTTACTTTTTTTTTAAATGATGTTTTTTATAAAAAAAAAACCCTTTTGTTTTCGACATTCTTGTGCCCCTCATGCAGATTATCACGCACCCTTAGGGTGTGTGCCCACAGTTTAAAAGTTCCTAATGCTAGGTTTATAAAAATCATAATCCCCTGATTTTCTCAGCTACAAAATTCTGCTCTACTCAGCAGATGAACAAAACAATGTTTTGTCCCCTTACCTTTGTCTATCAATACATAGTGATTACAATAACTGACAAATATAAAATACATCTAAGAACACAAAGAATAAAAAACAAAAATCATATTAAAAAACAACAACAACCCACACTATAACATAATAAAAAGAACAAAAAAAAGCAAACAAAAATTATAACATCAACCCAATGAGCTTAAAAGCAATTTAGGACTCATTACCTAATAAACGGGGTTAAGCTAGTTTGATGGCACCAATAGAGTTCTCCCTCTGCGTGTGATACATATACATGTGAATCTTGCTTTCTCTACCACAAAGGTTTCCACAGCTCAGGAAATGTAAAACATGTAATCTTGTTGACATTGTCCAATGGCAACGAAAAATAGCCCTCTCTCGAGTTGCAACGTAAAAGAAAAATAATCAGCGAACGACAATACATTGAAATGGCAATTATTTCCTAAAAAATAGGAAAGTAGTATCGTTTAAATTTGAAGAGCAGTTTTTTGACTAAACTAAATTAATCAAATGAATTCAATAGGATTACAGCTCTTGAGCTAAGTAATTAAATAATATATAAAGTATGATTCTTCCTTTATTTAAAATAATCTAAATATTCCGAAAATATTTTTTTTAAAAAGCGAGCTTGAAATGATTATGGAATTAGAAATGACCTCAAAATTATGGAAATATCAAGATAAAACTAGAAATAAGTTATCATGAATTCATAGTCTTTATTACAAATTAGAATAAAAAATTTTTAAAAAGAAATCTTTGTTTTAATATTTATTTATTTTTTTCACAAGTAAAGCATGTTCCCTGCTATCATTATCCTACGTTCAAAAAATTACTATACATATCTTCCTGAGAAAACTAAAACATGTATAAAAAATATTCAGCTACGCAAAGAAACGAATAAAAAAGTCAAATAAACTCAGAAATGCTATGCATGTTAAAACTCAACCTTACTCAAATAAATCTCCGAGCAAATATCAAATGAAATTATTATCCCCCTCCCCCATCTTTTTCCTTTTGAGATATGTTTTGGCTTTCGAGATTTTCGTCTGTATGAAAAACGAAAATATTGTATCTGCGATTCAAAAGGGGCTTATTATTTCCAAGTTTTGAGGGAACTATCTTATTTGGAAAATAATAATATATATATATATATATATATATATAGCCTAAGGTAAAGTTTGGCAACCGTAGAACAACTGTATGGTTTTGGAATTTCTTATAAGAGCTTGAAAACAAACTTCCGGATCTGTTTACTAAAAACCTTATTTGTCAAGTGCTATATTGCTTTACGCTAAACGTAGACAAGTATGTTTTGTGTACAAAAGGATTTCATAGATTGCTAAGCAGATGAACTAAACCTATCAAAACTTGGCGTACTATTTTTTCACCATTTATTTCAAAAAGTGTATTTCAAATGCCTTTGCGCTGAAGATTTTAGTCGAAATATTTGCTGCTGGAATAACTGGAAAATTCGGTTTAAATATTTGTTTTAAAATAGCGATATATATTTTCCTTAAAATCCTGCCCAAAAGATTTTTGCTTTCAGGAACATTACTTGCTGTTAGTGGAATATTTCATAAAAAATAGTTATCAAAAAATGTTTCTTCAACTGTTTCGCAGATGTTTCCCTGATATTTTCTATTACATTTAAAATGCACATAGAAAACTTTTTAAGTATTGAAGTAGCCGCTTTCAGGTACCACATTATTAGAGTACATTTGCTGTAATGTAATGCAAAGTAATATACATATATCTGAAGAAAATATTTAAATGTTCCCATGAAAATATTTAACATATTTTTAAAGTTCAATAAAATCTCATATTTTGTAGTTTTCTGTAGTGTTTTTTTTTTTGTGGATTTCCAAATTATAGGATATACAAAATACAGAATAGTATAAGTGAACATGCGGTTCAGGATATATCTTATGGTAAAGTCCATATATTATTCAAGATAGGTCCCCCCACATTTTCCCCAGAACTCCCATCCCCCTCATGTTTAAATTCGAACACATTTGGACCAATCATTCGTAATATAATGACATGGTCAGATTTGCCAGAATTCATTTTTGAACAATATTGAAACAAAAAGAACTGTAACAAATTCCCCAGCTTTACTCTAGGCTAAACAAATATTTATTGCAGCTAATGAATAAAAATTAATCTTAATGTTGAGAGATTGAATTAATAAGCATGGATAATTAAATATTAAAAATTATTTTACCTTTTATTTCACTGCCCCATTAAGTTGCAGTTCCTTCTTTTGTCTCATTTCAAACTTTAAAATTACTCTAACATTAAACTTGTAAAATTTGTTCTTGTAATTTAAAGAATTTTAAGTTTTAGAGTTTTAAATTTAGACTTAGCATATATATATGTATCTATGTGTGTGTGTGTGCTTGCGCGTTTTGATAATCATAACTTAAAATATAATATTTATGATAAAAAAGAGGTCTTTAATTATAATACTTTAAACGGGATTTTTTTTGGAAAGACAGTATCCATACTTTAATTTGTAGAAATATTATCCTTAATTAATAACAAAGAAATTAAGATCTCAATGAAGATCATAAGGAAAAACTCAATAATTACAATTATATATATATATATATACACTTCTGGCCACCGTAAATGCAACACCCTGTAGGAAGCATGCAAATAACATGAAATTTACAACATGCATTAGCGGAGGTGAGATATGCAAATGATTAGAATTTCAGCGCAGACACACATCACACGCGCCTGTGGCGCATCTCAAAGCGCTATTTAAGGCTTGGAGATTTCGACGATTTCAAGTTCGGCAATTGTGTTTTTCTTGTGTTTTTTTCAAAAAAACGATCAGTTATTGTCTCGTAGAAAACAGCGATTAGCTTTTGATCAAGTATCAAATTTCGAAAGAGAAAGGATAGTGGCCTACCGAGATTGCGGATTATTTTTCAGGGAAATCGGTAGTCGTGTTGGACGAAACCAAACAACTGTAATGCAGATATGTAACCATTGGATGCAGGAGGGTACGACGGACCGACGTGGTCGATCGCATCCACCTCAGGGCACCACTTCACATGAGGACAGGCAAATTGTACGCATAGCAGTAACGGATAGCCTAATCACATCACGAACCATAGGACAGCACATTCAGTCGGAAATGCATCATTCAGTGTCTGCGAGAACTATTCGAGCCGTATACAGCAAGTGGTCTGTCGAAAGACGTCCATTGCTTTGTCTACCCTTGACGCAGAACCACAGACGTCCCCACCCCCAAATGGTGCGAGGGAAAGAAAGATGTGGGTGGCAGAATGGATTGAAGTTGTCTTTACTGACGAGTCACGCATCTGTAAGCAACACCACGATGGTTGGATTCGAGTCTGGAGATACCGGGGAAGAGAGGATGCTGAACAGCCACACTGGTCCAGCACCGGGTATTATGTTATGGGGTGGTATTGGATATCACTCTCGCACTCCTCTAGTACGCATTTCCGGTACTTTAAACAGCCAGCGCTACATCTCCGAGGTGTTGAAGCCAGTTGTCCTTCCTTACCTTCAGGATTTGGCCACAACCATATTTCAACAGGATAATGCGCGACCACACGTGACACGCATTGTCCATAGATTCTTCGTCAATAACTAGATTGAACTGCTTCCCTGGCCATCTGGCTCTCCGGATCTTTCACCGATAGAAAACATGTGGTCCATGGTTGCTCAACGTTTGAACCAGATTACACCCCCAGCTGCCACACCAGATCAACTTTGGCAACCTGTGGAAGCTGCTTGGTCTGCTGTACCCCAAGAACACTTCCAAAGTCTCTTTGAATCAATGCCGAGGCGTGTGGCAGCGGTGATCTCCAACAATGGCGGCTAATCTGGCTACTGATTCTGGCAGGAACCACACTACACAGAAGTCTCTAAATTTAATCATTTGATACTTGGTCAACATGTTATCTACAAAATAAATATTGTCTTGCTATCTCTTGTCTTTCTTGGTGTTGCATTTACAGTGGCCAGCAGTGTGTATATATATATTCAGAGTTTCATTTTTTCAGAGCAAGATTACTATGCTAAATTTATATAGATATATTGATAGAAATAAAATACATTGCAATTTATCAGAATTTATATAATTTTTTTTATTTTAAACTTTACAAATTTCTTTTAAAAATTCTATTAGTTTCAAACATTTTTATACAAACTACTATAGACTGCATCCTAAAATTTTTGCTAATAAACTGTAGTACATTTTTTCCTTTGTTACTTGGTTTCCTTTTTATTTTTAAGTTTTTGAAATTTTAGGTATTATTCACTTATTTTAGAATTTCTATTCTTAATTTTTTTTTCTTTCGTTATTTTTATTTATATATTATACTTTCAAATTCCTTTACCTTTTACAGTTAGCTTACTGGCTGTATTTGCATAAAATGTTTAGTTTCAACTGATGTTCAATTTTAAGTTTTTGCACAATTTTTTTTTTTTGGTACAATATTCTGCTTAAAAGGGGAGTTTGGGATTCAGTAAACTAAGCTTAACCCTACACTTCTGTCCTTAATCAGTTATAACAAGAGAATTATTTGCATCTTCTTTGTGAATGACTTATTGTTGCATTAGATTTTGTACTTTATTTTGATAATTTTTTCTCTCTTTCTGGTTGGATGTTTCAAACTAACGCATTTTCTGAATAATTTTATAAATAATTATATCATAAAATTAATATTGGAAAAAGAAAAGTAATGGCTTTGGGATCAGTTTATAATGCAAAGATGTTCAATCAGCAGGGGAAGGGAATAAAAGAAGGAGTGCATTTTAATATTATGAATAATGATCGCGAGGTATTCTAATATGAACCTTAACAGTCTTTCCCTAATAACTGTCAAATGTTTAATTAAATAAGAATATTGGTTATTAAGACAAATCTATAAACATATTGGGGAAAAAAAGTTCTTTAAATTTATTAACTACGTTACTTAAGTTAATAATTTTAATGAAATAATTTAGTTACCTTTGAAATTTTAAGACTAATATCCCTGTTTCTCATATTTTTTTCAGGCGTGCCTTATACTTAATAATAAACTATTTCAATATAATTTATGCTAGTTTTAAAATTTAGAAAAAATGCTTACGTGGCATTTACGAGAGTATTACATTTAATTCATCCCGTTTCAAACGACAAAAATGGTTCTCGTGCTGGGATCAATATTCGTTCTGAAGTTCTGATTTTATTGTAACTTCAATGACAAATTTTTCAATTCATAGTTCACGTTCTTTTATATGAGCTATATATCAAACGAATATATTAGATTCTATAAGGTGAACTGATTTTAAAAGGAATACAGAAAAAAAAACTGGCGTATTCTTTTCAGAAGGAAAAAGTAAAATTCATTAGAGAAGTAATTTTCGGTCGAAGTGAAACCAGAAACCATGGCTTCGATTTCCTTTTGAATTCAATTACGAGTCCCTATTTGTTGTGAAAGCTTTACAATCAAGTGGCAATGGCTACCAACAGGATCAGAGAGAAAAGATTTCTGATAATTAGTTTTGCTGTTGTAAATTCTTTTAAGAAACATTTAATACTTACTTCCTGTCTTTTTAAAAAGGATTGTTACTTATTATATTTCTAATCTAAATAAAAACCATTGAATTTTTATAAATAAATACATTATTATCTTAATTACTTTTATTATATTTATACAGTCGAACCTATATATTATGAACCTCTGTATTGCGAAATTTTCTATGTAGCGAACTTTTTCCTGAAGCCAAGAACATAACCTCTAAATAGCGAAGTCCATTTTCTATATAACAAACTTTTTCTCTTGTGATCCAATATTTTTTTTTTTCGCTTTTAACTCATTTTATGGTGTTCATAAATCTTTAACTGATTATATTTTTGCCTAATTCGCCAGATGTAATATAATTCTGGGCATTTCATCCAAGAAGTGCAAGCTCTAACCCCATAATCCAGTTTACTGGAAACGTCTTCGATATCCTCTTTCCCCCTAATGGAGTTGTCTCGTGTCCTTGGACTAGTCTCCTTACATTTGCAGCGTTGATCGGTCGTACTGGTAACTTCGTTCCTTGTGGCTTGGAAATGTCAAAACGTAAGTGCTTAAGTATCAAAGAAAAGATGTAATTCTTTAGGAAGTGAATAAAGGCGTCAATAAACTTTCCATGCAGTTTTTCTTTCTTTTCTTTTTTTTATTAGGTAAGATATATGAAATAAATATATATTAATTTAGAAAAAGGTGTGAATAATTTATTTTTTAGTATATAGTACTTATGAGTTTAAAATTTGTTTTATGGGATTTATAAAGAAAATTGGAAAATAAACATCTGTATAACTAATTTTCCATATAACGAACTTTTTCGAGATTTTGTGACTTCTTTATATAGATGTCCGACTGCGCCATAAAAATATCTTTATGTTACTATACTTTATTAATTATATAATATGTATTTGTTTTATAAAATTATGAATTATCTAGTTATTAATATGTAACAAGTGTGAATGGTATGCATTGTGGTTTCCTTTTTCATTGATTCATGCATTTGTTTATTAAAGCAAACTACTGATGAAGTGCGAAATATACTACTTCTACAACATTTATAATTTTCTTATATGTTAAACAATCTGTACGAATTCATGAATTCTAAATTCACGCAAATCGATTTTTGTTTTATTGCATAGTATATGAAAATAGTTAATTTTATTAAACGAAATAGCATTTCTCAAACTATAACATACTACTGAATGTAATAAATTTTTAAGTTGTATAGTACCCCCTGGCTTGTTTTTGTGAGGCAGCATTGTATTTGAAGATCATAAATTCGGGGACAATATTCTTGTCTTAAAATAAATATTTATTTACTTAACATTTTTACATCAACACTTTATATTTTAGCATTCTTCATTTCCTAAATGAAGTAGCTACTTCGCTTTTTTGAGGATCTACTATGTTTTTATCTACTTTTTATTTTATTGAAAATTTATTTAGTGGAACTAACCCGGCAAAATGTAAAAAAGATTTTTGTTTTCATAAAAATTATATATTTTAATATAATGTGTGTGTGTGTGTGTGTGTGTGTGTGTGTGTGTGTGTGTGTGTGTGTGTGTGTGTGTGTCCTTTGTTGTTTAAATAGTGATAATGTATCATGATATAATTGTTTTCTATGCTAAATTCAGAGTCTTTATTCAAATACACTTTTATTTACACTAAGCGCATTTATTTTTTTTTATTGTATTAATTATTTTATTTATATTATTACCTAATGTAATTATTAATTTTTTTAATACACGTACTTTGTATTAAAAATTGCACGTTTAGTATATTAATTCGTTTCTAAATTATAGAATATTTAAAAGCATACTTCAAAATGTAAAGGGTAGTATTCTATATGGTTGAATAATAGGGGAGATCACAGTCATATGAGGATTTTTTTTCTTTTTCTATCGGAGCTTATCTGAGTGGAAAAGATGCTCTATAGTGTGGAATTTGTTATTCTTATTTTTAAAAAATGTTATTTTTAGTTCACTTGTTTATAGAAATAAGGTCCCAATGATTTCTATAGAAAAATGATCCTTGATGAAAATAAATTTAATAGAGTACTCTTTTGATATAAATTCTCAAAAACTTTCTTATCAGCTAAAGCGACAAAAGACCATGTACATGCCCATTGCTTTGTTTCGTCTATTTTATTCATTGCTATTACGTCAAAATAATTAATACTGCAGTTTTATTTTAAGACGTAAGCTATTAGTGTTTTATTTACAAATATGTGATTAAAATAAGAAGGATTTTCTTGCTATTAATTCTCGAAATTATAGTAATAAATTCATATTTATTTTCTTCAACAGACTAACGCATTTTGAATAACACAATTCAGGTAGCGTATTAAAATAATTTTATGAGAATAAGTTCCTCATTAACAATCTAATACAGAAGAAATACTCACTGTGTAAATGTGTAGTAGCTTATTTAAATGAAAACTGTGTTTGGAAACAAATGAATTCAAAGTTTATACACACCTTAGGTGTGACACGAAAAAAAATACGAGACTAAGTGGGAAGCTTGAGTGGAGTTGGCAACAACTGTTTGGGTGAACGTCATCTCACATACCTCTATTCTTGAGGCTAGTTAGACAAACCGATCTTGCCAGTTGGGAGTACTGCATCACTGAGTGAACATGAACAACTGCCTTTCGCCGGAAAAAATGTCAATCCCAACGTGGCAAATTAACTTCAAGTTTCTTGTGAAACATAGCAAATCAGACACGGAAACATTTCAAATGTTAACCAAAGCTTATGAAAACGAAATTTGGTCTCGTGTATGTGTTTTTGAATGGCTTAAGCGGTATTAAAGGGGTAGGAACAAAGTGTGGAAGTTAATGATCGTGCTGGGCGTTCAATTTCTACGAAAACAGGCGGAAACATTATCATGCATTGATGAGATCCAGGGTGACTGAAGATTAAGTCTTCGAGCATCAGTGAGGGGGTGGGAGTTTTTTAACTTGAATAGAGAAGCTGTTCGGCACATTTTATCTGACGAATTAGACATGAGGAAGATTTGTGTGAAGCCTTTTCCAAAAGTTCTGTCCGATAACAAAAATCAGTGCCATGAAGACGCATAAGTGAACACGTTGAACCACATTGCGAACAATCCAAATTTGCTGGAATTTGGTAACATATGATAAGGCATAGAATTTTACCTATGACCCGAAAAAGTAAGCATCGGTTGATGCAGTTGAAGTCTCCAGGATCTCCAAGGCCACCACCTCCCAAAAAAAACATGCATATTGAAATCAAAATTAAAGGCAATATTAATTATCTTCTTCGACATTAATGAAATTGTAATGGCTGAGTCGTTTCAAAGTGATCAGACTGTTAATCAACACTACGACATTGAAATACTAAAAAAGACTTCCTAAAAAAATTGGCAAAAAAGCCCACAGTTGTGTAGTGATGGATAGCTGTTGCACCACTACAATGCCCCCTCCACACACCACCCTATCTGTCAAGCAGCTTCTAACAAGCAAAAACATTACTGTAATAAAGAACCTTTCTTTTTCATCTTATTTGGCTCCACATGCTACTTTTTTTTTACTTCCTACAATTAAATCTAGCTGAAAGGGAACCCATTTTACCCCAGTTAAAGAGGTATATGCAAAAACGGAAAATCACAATGAAGGGCCTTCCGGAAACCGCGTTCCAGAAGTGTTATCAGCAATGGCAGCACCAAATTCAGAAGTATGTAAATGATGAAGAGAAGTACTTTGAAAGTGTTAATGTCACTTAGACCTGATTCTTTAAATACAGTATTTTATTGGACCAGTTTCATACTTTTGTTGTGTCACACCTCGTACACAAAAAAATTGTAAATTTATGTCAATAATGTACACGTGAATCCAACGTGCAGTTGCGTTAATAATATTATGTAGATATTTAAGTACATGATTTTTACAATCAAAATTTAAAAAAATAGAAGATAAAATAAAATTGCATATTTTTTTTAACAAAACTATAAAACGTAACCCACGTGACATAATCTATAATACGAGGGTGAGTCGGAAATAAATTTTCCCCTGTCGACTGTGGTCAGAGTTCAGAGTTGTGTATAAAAGTCAAAACATAGAATGATACATTAAAGGTAAGACGAAATTTTATTTTTCCACATAAGTATCAAGTACATTGTGGCATTTGCCACACCACTTGACAAGCTTCAAAAATCCCTCCAGGAAAAAATCAGGCCTTCGCATACGGAAGAAGCGTTTAACGGCTTGTTTGAATTCAGTATTGCTTCCAAAGCACCTTCCGGTGAAATGCTGTACCCACGATTCATTCCTCGTCCCAATCCGAAACAGAAAGTTATTGCCATCCTCAAGGTAACGCCCGAGTTGTTTCAGACAGACCACCATGGGTTGTTCCATGTGTGTCTGGGTCAACTGTTAGGGCACCTACCGTGCTGACACTTTCCTGTATCCAAGAAAGTCGTTGATGATCTTTTGAGGAAGGCAGGAGGTGACATGATTAAAGCAGGTTGGTGTATCACCATCGATGGAGTAGCAGAAGAGCTTGGAATCGAACATAAACGAGCTCAAAAGATGCAACGCCCTGAATTTTTCCTAGAGGACTTTTTGAAGCTTATCAAGCGGTATGACAAATGCCTCAATGTATCTGGTACTTATGTGGAAAAGTAAAGTTATACCTTATCTTTCATGTCTCTTTTCATGTTTTGAGTTTCATATACAACTCTGACCACAGTCGACAGAGGAAACTTACTTTCCGACTCACCCTCGCGTTTCCTTGAGATTCAATATTTCCACACACATACACACACATTTTTTCTGCCTTACTAACTTCTTAAAGCGTAATTCTGTACCTTGCTATCATTATAAGTCAAACCTTCAAAATTAAATTACGTATCCACAAGTATGAATTAAAATTTGTGTACAGAAATCAATGGAATGAAAGAAATATTTTTCAACATCAAACCATTTTTTCGAGAATATGTTCATTTCCCCTTTACGGAATACTTGTTTTTAAAATATAGATTTCTGCATCCATAACGCATACTTTCACTATAAATATCGTTTTGTATCCTGTGATCGTATAGTTGATGCCGCAACATTTTCGAAAAGAAAAATGATACTTTAAAATTTACGGTATGTGATTTTATGGTCATCTTTTTTTTTGGTACTTCCTTCATATTCCTAAGTTTATTTTTATGAAGAAATCTCTAAGCGCCAGACAAGTATTATAATATTTTATGGGGAAAAAATGAACCATAAAACATTTTTTTTAAACTGTTGGAAAAAATTATAAAAGAAAAATACTTTACAATATTATATGTATTTAAATAGCAAATTATACCACTATGGAATATATTTAGATAAATGCATTTATTTAAGATATCAGAACAAATTATCATCAAGAAAGTTTTATTCTAACACTTGATTTAGGTTAACAGTTATGAAAAAAACAGTAACCAAGCCTTATTAACTAAAAGTTTATTGATGTAATATATAATCCAATATAAAACATATAATAATTAAGTAGTAATTATGGCATACATAATTTGCTCAGAAGAGTAGAATAATTTTTAAATATGAATTAAAGGAGAACGTATACAGCAACACGAATATAAATTTTTTAATTTTTTTTTTTCAAAATTTGTTGTAGTCTTTTATTCTTCAAATAATAAAACTAAGCATCACTAGACAATGTCTATTTTATGAAATATTTCATATATACACTCATAAAAATCAAATTTCATTAAATAATTCTTATAATTTTATAATTAAATCAACTGCAAAATATGGACAGATTAAAACATTATTTGTAAAAATATACATTTCCGCAACCTATAAAACCATAAGGCAAATTAATCCTAGCACACTTTGTTTGTAATTCCATAGAATCAAAAAGAAAACTTTTCCGGGTCTTTTCAGTGCAGAAGAATAATCTTTTTAGCTGAAGGAATTGTGATTATTCAATCGATCCCAAAAGGATTCTTTACCAAACAAGTAAAAACTGTCAAGGAAACACGACCTAAGGCATGAAACTGCCTTTTATTTATGAGTATTTACAATGGCTTGCTATCCACAGATATTATGTGTTTGGATTAAACTTACAAGTAATAAGTGTTTAGGGATAAAAATGCACAAAAATGACTTAAGATTTAATACTTTTGCATTTAAAGCGATGCACGCTTCAATACTTTCTCATTTAAAATCGCTTTAATTATTCATATTAACAGTTGACATGCGAGAACTAATAAACATTTTATGCAGATTTAACGTTTGTGAAACATATAACTTTCTTTAAGACATTTGCTTTTCAAAAATTTCCATGGATGGGTTTTTAATTTTTTAAAATAACAGATAATAGGATTATAGAGTGTCTGACCACAGTTAGTGCTGGATTATGGAATGTTGGCGCGAATCGGCGTGTTTACGAAAGCGGGTTCCTGTGTTAGGGAGAGAAGGTGATTGACCCACAAACGAGGCGGTCAGGGCAGAAAAAGTTCCTTGTTTTTGGAAGCGTGAAGCGCTTGACCGGGTTTTGGTGTTAAAGAAAGCGAGTTAATTTGATTAAAAACCGACGCATACAGTGTGGTTTGCTGCATGTGGAATAGAGTTCCTTAGGAGAGGTTTTAACACGACGGACTGTGTTTTGCTTCTGTGGAGTGAGAAAAGAGATAATTGTGCTGTCTGTCGAGAAGTAGTTGATTATATGGAGAAGGTTTGAAAGTAATTGTGATAACATTACAAGGACTAAATATTATTTCGTGAAGGAAATTTTTATCGAATGAAAATTAAAAATACAACTTATTTGCATAGTTAAAACTTAATTTGAAACAATAAATATGACAACCTAAGAATCCAGACGGTATTAAACATACTTACGGTTATCGGTAACAAATCGTTAGCTTCACTTGTTCCAAATTAATGTAACTTGTTTCTAAATGTTGCTAGACGCATTTTATTCTTTAATTTTAGTATAAATGGTGTACTTTAACATTAGAAACCTCGTTGGGGTCATTTTGATTGATTTATTTTTTTTTTGAAAAATTTCAGGCTTTATTTCTACACTCTCTCTCTCGTGCTCAGCAGCTAATTTTTCTTTTTGATTTTTCCTAGAATGGTGCCATGTCGACTGTGGCAGTTTTCATATTTCTATTTTAATTATTAAGAAAATAGTATCACAGAAATACCTAAAATAGCCAAAAGTGGTAATTTCGACCCTCATAAAAAAAATGAAAAATTTTCCAGTGGAAATCGGTTTTTCATTTCATGGTATTTAGTTTTTGTTCTTTGTTCATTTGAAACCACTCAACAACTATTGTGATGACTAGAGAAAATTTACTCCATTTTATATTTGTTTCTATGATCCATAGCGATGAGTGAGACAATTATCTCCATTATGCCCATTTTGCATCAGCAGTATCTATATCTCAAACACAAATTGTTCTCTGAATTGTAAACGCATCTTGGCTGCATTGGTGTTTGAGTTCATCAATTGAATTTGTAGAATGAATCGTTTTTTGAAAGCTATGACCGTCTGGTTTAGAAATGACGATGTCATGCAAACGTTTCGCAAAGTTATACGATATCAACAATTTGATGCGCGAAGAAGATCGGAGATCTGGGCACGAACAAATATTTCTAATTTGTACAAGGTGATTAAAGATTAAAATTTGCATTATTGTTACCTGGTTGACAGATCCACGCTAACAATAAGAAAGTTCTTTTGAAATAAACTGTAATTTATTCTAAAACCCGCTAGTCACTTTTAAATCCACAGTAAGGCAGAATTAAAAACCACACAAATATAGAACACAAAAATAAAAATTGTAATTAAATATGGAATAAGTAAATGTCGCTGTCAAACTCTTACACTTCCATTGTTGCTTACCTGTAATGAATTTAAATAGGCAATGAAATCATCGTAGAACCTTTCAGTATTATCAGCAAATAATTATCTTAGATTCATCCTGATTCTCTTCTCAGATAATGTATATTTTTGTCGCAAAATCTCTCAAAAACATTTGTTGGCAAGTCTGTCACCAAGATCACTACTAATTTAAATAGCATTACTGAAAAGCAATTTCTTTTGATCCTACACACAAATTCGAACGAGAAGAAGCAATATAAGACGAAGTGTATACAATAGTGTTACTCCGAATAATAAATTTAACATTTACCGAAAGATATTCGATTGTAATTTCTAATTAAATTTCAGGAATTTCATAAAATTTTACCCTTTTTAATTAAATATTATATATATATATATATAGTATTATATTAAAAAGAAACCCAAAACAATATCATTTTGTATGTCAATTAATTTTCTTCAGGGCTCATAACATTTATCGTTTTAAATGTCATTAAAACAAAAACAGAAATAAAATGATGCTATTTATGCACAAAAAAAACCTATAATGCAGCCTAATTGAAAACGTTTACTCGTATAAATTATATTAATATGTGTCTGCCTAGCGAAAAAAAAAACTTCGTGTGCGTGAAAAAAAATCATTCAGTTTAGTTGAAGAAAATGTGATTATTGAATTGTTCCCAAAAGAATTCGTTAGCAAAGAATAAAAATCGGCAGAAACAATGCTTAGGGGCAAGAACCCATCGCTAACTTTTGAGTTGTTAACTGCTTGATATCCTGTGATGCTGATTCGATTAAACTTACAGGTCGTTACGTCAAGGTTGCAAAAAAAAAAAAAAAAAAAATGACTTGAGATTTGATTTTTACTTTTTGCGCCTACAGCGTTGCAAGCGAAAGCGTAACCTACATTTTTTCCAAAAATCAAAAGAATTGATGTTTTAGATGGTTTTAATTGATAATAATCGCCTTTGGGGGAAAAGATGTTTGACTGATGAAAAAACTTTTTTTTCTTTAGTTCCACTAGATTTCAACTTTGGTTAAGTCATTTAACTTTCTTAAAATTTTTGATTAGTTCTTCTGGTATTTTAAAGGGAATGAAATGATATATAGAAATTTATTTTTTTACAGAGAACGAATTATTACACCTTAAATAGATAAAAATTAAAATATGTGTTATAAGAAATGTTATACGTAGCACTTTTTTTTCCAATTATATAAACTGAAATGTGTACTTCAATTTAAAGGGTAAAATAAAAATAGAATTCAGTATAAAAATAATAATTATTTACTGTTTTGGTTTTCTAAAATTTTGTGTTTATTTATATAGGCAGAATTTATAAATATTATCTTTAATGGATTAAGCACTTCCTTTTCCCAAAAGCATGATATATATTAGAGTAGACACTACTTTTTCAAACATTTATTTTCCTCAAAGTACTCTATCACGAAAACATTATATTATATATATATATATATATATCATTTGAAGATAATTTAGACTATATATATATATATATATATAGTATAGGTAAAAACTAGTTAGAAAATTTTCTGAACTAAAACCTTGCTTTTTTACATTGCACACAATATATTATTTTCCGTTTGATAAATGGTGCCCCGCAAAGTGTAAGATAAAACATGACATATTTAAAAAGCTAAGAATAATATTATTAATTAAAATAATAGAATATTATAAAAAAGAATAAGGAATAATATTATAAAAAGCAAAGAAAAAGACAATGTACACTGAGTCGGTTTGGAAACATAAAAATGTGGGACCGAATGATAAATGCAATAGATAGAATCATTTTTTAAGGATCTTCAAATTCTAACTATACGGAAATCATGTTTCCTGATATATAGATGATGGAAAAAAATAAAATATATATAAAAAATTAAGTTTCATTTTAATTCTGCCGCAAGGGTAATTAGTTTAAGGTTTTTCAGCTATTTTATGGTAACAAGTCAAAGCAGTTTTTTTAAAATGAAATGCAGGCATTTAATACTCTAACCCTTATTCAGGTGAGAGATCATGTACTTACAAGATAAGACAACAATAAAGAGTTAGAAGAAAAAACAACACACAATATTAGGTGCATTTATCCCTTCCTTGGTATTAAATTTTAAAAAGAAAAACAAAAACTTGCTGTCAAAATTACAGTGCATGATAAAACGGAAGATAGAAAAATGCTATGGACGGTCTGATTCGATGGTGTACAGAGAAGGAGCTGATGTTATGATATGCTGTATATTGTAAGTTGTTCTATTCGCTTTGTACTATTCACCTAGAATCATGTCCCATCGTGCTGGTGTCACTCTGGAAGTTGTTGGAAGGTTTTTTTTTTTCAAACACTGAATTCAGATCTAGCATACTAATTAACTGATTTGCTCTGCTAAAGTGTGGAATCAACTGTTTCCTGTGTATTTTAACTAGGTTATCTTAACATTAGCTGTTACGCATCGCTTAATTTCAAGAGTTTATTTTTCCTGCCGTGTCTTTTAGTAAAAAGTTTATAAAACCTATCCTCTGTTTTACTAAAAGACACAGCAAGAAAAATAAACTTTGGAAACTAAACGATGCTTAACTGCTAACGCTGAAATTACCTAATTGAAATAGGGAAAACAGTTGATTCAAAACTTTAGCAGAGCAAACCAGTTTATCTGCAGAATAGCTAGGTAATCTGTTGATTAATGGATTTTGAGATGTAGCGGTGACTTGCATATAAATTAAACATTTTGTTCCATCTGCAGTTTTAAAAAAACTATTTAAATTAGAATAATTTGGAAAAAAATTAATCCAGCCTCAACCGGAAGTCAGTTCAATTAAAACATAAGTTCAGAGCTTTCCAAACTAATTGAAATAATAGATTTCTTGAATTAAGTCCTTTTTGAATCTGAAAATTAAAGCTTAAATATGTGAATAATGAAAAACATTTAGCATAGTTTCTTATTTAGAAACAACGGTGAAGCTTTAAAATTCCTAAAGCTAAATATTAAAGGTTACTAAAACAAATGCAGCTGGTTTAATGGTTTAATTCTGTTTTTACTTATATAGCACGAGAGGAAATCTTTGCATTTTTCAACAAAATTCCAAAGGAAAAATCTAAAAATGAGGCTGCAACAAAGAAAACTCATGTGTAAGCATTTTATTATTTTCCCAAATTTTCATGCTTCAGTTCCTGAAGATTCATTCACATTTTACCTTTTTTAGGGTATCACTTCTGAAACTCTAACAACTAAACATAAAAATACAACAAACTTCATAATTAAGTGTAATTAAAAACTAATTTCCTTTTATTATCGTAAAACAAATATAAAAAAATATTATTAATGAAAATAACGTCATTACCGGCCAGGTGAAAGTGCAATAAATGGAAAACCGCAGACTAAAATAAACCTTCCGAGTTGACGATCCTGGATTCTTTGGAGATTAATTTGCTCAAGCAGCCGTTTCGTCGTTTAAAAAATAAGTTGATTGTTAGCTTGTGTTTATTCAGGTTGACGAAGATAAGATATTTTAGAAAAAGAGTCTTACATTGTATACCGGATGTGTTATATATAGGTATAAAGAGTGTTTATTTTAGAATTTAAAA
>BMAV01012224.1:645734-686265 GCA_019973955.1 Trichonephila inaurata madagascariensis | reverse complement strand
AAACAAATCATCAAATTTTTAATGTTAGGTGTGTATCTAATTAATTTTACGTAATCAAAATATACGTCCCATTTACTGATTTAATATGAGTTAATAACTTTTCAACATTGCGGAAAAGTTCTTAAGATACAGTAATCAACGGAAAATGCTGCAATTTTTAATCTAAAATTAATAATAGCTGTGACATATTTTCTTTTAATACTTCCAAGGAAAGCTTAGCAATTACCCGGTAGAGCACGATCGTGATTTAATTCCTCTAAAATGCGGAAGTTTTCGAGAAACCATAAAACTCCTTTAATTTTATGCCCCTTATAAAATAAATTTTGCCAGAACGATAAAATCAAAATGTTTCGTCTTTAAAAAAAAAGAAAAACTGGCAACACGAAAAAAAGCATTAAATGCTTCAAGTTAGCGGCGAAAAAAAAACCTTAAGCGTTTCATTTAGGAGTAGAACTATTTTCTAGCTGCGAAACAACATTCTTTTTTAACGCCAATGTACTCTTTAAGAATTTGGACGTAGATCAAAGATTTTTATCTTTACTAATAAATTAAAGTTCCACGCACGTGGTATTTTAAGAATGGCCTTAAAATACATTTCCTGCCCCCACTGTTTAATTTACTTCGGTAGTAAAAATTTACTTTTTAAATCTCATCTGAATAGCAATTTTTCCTACAAAAGAAATTAATGAAATAGTTAAAAAATTCAGAATATTTTAAATTCGAGGAATTTATAGTTTTTTTTTTGTTTTGTTTTGTTTTGTTACAATAATTAATTCGTATGTTGTTTACTGGGAAGAACGAAAGAAAAAGTTTAGGTAATTTTGAGAGAAATTTATATATATTTTTGGTAATTAATATTTTAATAAATGGAAATAATTTTAAATGAAATGCATTATTATCGTTTACTCATAATAACAAATTGAGAAACGTGATTTGAAATTATCTTTTTATAGGGTTTTTTTTTTCAAAAAAGTTATACATTTTCTTAAAGAAAAAAATTACTTTATACTATTTTTCCCCCAAAAAGATTTAAATTGGAAGAAAAGTATGGAAGATTTTCCAATAATATGGGCTACATAACTACTAAATTTATGCAATACATTATACTCAGACCGTTTTCTTACAACTAAAATTAATTTCATGCAATAGAAAGTAGTACTTATTTCATACAGTATAAATACTTTGAAAAGTATGTTATGTTATCCTTATCTTTCCAATAAAATTTTTCAATTCTTCCTCTTATTCAAAATTGTATGCGATAATCACTTTTAAAGTGTACTAATCGAACTGAAAAGGTTTAGTCTCTACACAGATTTGTATTAATGACCCATAAAGTCTATAAGAGAGATTTGAAATTGTATGTGCAGTTACTGATAAGTACATAATACATCAAGAGGAAAGAAGAGTTTGGTGACATATTTATTATGAACAAGCTTCATCATTTGGGAATTAAAAATAAAAATAATCAGTGCATGTGTATATTCCGAATTTATATTAATATTTTTATCTGTTCTTGACTCCCTATAAGAAAAATACTATTTGATAAGAACCAAAACTAGTTTCTAAAAAACATAATAGATCATTGTTTAGGAGAATCTTCATTGAGAATGTTTTAAAATTAACAATTAGTGACTTAAACATACACATTAATTTTAACGAACATTTAAAGAACCCTGGATAGTTGACAAAATGCATGCTTTATAAATTATAAACATTCCGTAGATGTGAGTTGGAAATTAAATAAAAATAGAAGTAATGGATAAGACTTTATGATAAATATATGTTGCAAAAATTAAATTTCAAATAGATCAAATATTCAACTGATTTCGGAATATTAAACTATGTTTTTATTTGAATTTGAATTAGTAACGTACACAAGAATAGGGCTCAGGGATTCAAACCCCTTCATTAAAATAAGAGATTTTTAATTTTCAGCATAGAGATTGCACCTTGACGTGTTCGTCTAAATTTTTCTTAGTATATAACACCCTCCCTTATAAAAAACAGTCTGCACACACCACTGATCTGGACTTCAGACCCAACTCTTATACACTGAATTATTATATTATACACTGAACAAATACTGAATTATATATTAAATATAGTATATAGGAATTATATCATATCATATGCAAAGTAATTATAAAACTAATTATCGAATTAAATTGAATTATATCAATCATTCCTCCAAAATGATTTAGCATATGTAAATAATGTTTAAAAAGACCCAGAGTAATAGTAATTCAAAACCTATTTTAAATTTCGAAAAAAAATTTACGAAATGAATATTTGATCCTTTGAATTTCGAACAAACTTTTGATCACTTTACAAATTTCCCTCCCACAGACTTCAGAACAAACGAACGGAACTTCGTTTAATTTAATTCAAAACATTCCAGTAATCATTCCAGTTTTACACGAAACCCAACCGATGGATTCCAGCAGATTGCAAGGTAGCCATCTAACAATGGTCCACACCCTGTGTGTCGTCTCCTCCTCCAAACACGTCCATATCCATTCATGCCGTGCCAGCGATGCATCTCCAACTGCAGATCTATCATGGGGTTTTGAGATCTCGGTGACAACTTCATCGTTCACTTCTACCACCAGTTTTAGACACAAGTGCCTCCACCCTAACCACCACGCCGCGGGTGCGTCTCAGAGTAAGAGGTCGTGTAATAACAGCTCTTGAATTCTTAATCTTCGTCATGTACCTGGAGGGGGCTGCGTTCAAAAATAAAAGGTTTCGGGATTATTGTGCAGGACGATGAATAAATAATGTTATTTACTTAAGTATCAAGCGGTCGCTGGCAATTAAAGGAGATATTTGTTCTTGAATTGATGGTGGAATTTATTGAAGGAATTCCTCACACGATACGTCTGGGATTGATTTTTAATGAGGAAAAGTGTAGTTCAGAAAGGGACAATAATCGGTGATATAATTTCTCAAGATTAAACAAATTGTTCGCTTTGTTTTGAGGAAAATGTTTTTGGTAATTAATGCTTTTCTAATTCCAGGGAATTTCTGTGTTTTAAGAAGATGTAAATGCTTTAAATGCCTATCCTTTTGAGGCACACAAAATAAAATTTAGAAATATTTGTTGAGAAGTAAAACTTAATAAGTACTTAAAGGTTATTGTTAAGTTTTGAGTGGGGGATTAATGCAGTTGTTTGTTTTGGAGGTGGGGTAATTAGTATCATCAAATAGTTTTAATCCAGAGATAAACTTTCCTTCAAAGATTAAAATAAAATATTTAATTCCCTTTAGTTTTAATTTTGAAATGCGTTTATTTTTTAGAATGATAGTACAGTTAATTAAATATTATCCTATAAAATCATCACACAGGTGCTTGCATGTTTGTGATACTTTTGTTAAATAGTTCGAAGGAAGCTCTTAAAAATGCGAGTTGGAAACTATTCATTCAACAAACAAATTTAAACTATTCTTTAACCTCTTTTCAAAAATTTCAAATATTGGATGCTAGATAAGTAAGAACAAAAAACCATTACATAGTTAAAAATACTTTTAATTATTTCATTAAATTTGTTGTTGTAATTTTTTCTTATCCCAGACGGTGAAGCTTTACTGCAATATCTCCATAAAACCAAAAATCTCCAAGAAATCCAAAAATAAAATAGGATGATTTAATGTGTAATCAAATAACATATTTATGGTTAAATAGGTTAAAACAAAAATTAAGGTCAGCACTGTAGGAGAAAAATGAAAATTTATTTAGCTATTAATTTCAGTTATTTGAGAGTTGATCATCTATTTTTAAATTTAGGTTTTTCTTAAATAAATAAAAATATAAGAATTACCGATGCAATATTTCATAATAATGAAAAATTGCCTAAATTGTTGATCTTTTTTTCTAAAATCAATCTTTAAAAATAACTCGATCAATTTTATTCAAGAAAACCATTTAATTTTTTTTATCTAGTAATCAATAACGTTAAAGTCAGTAAAGCTGCTTAATTCAAGTAATATTTCCCTGCTAAATAAAACAATTTCTTGGAGAATTTTACAAAAACGTTCATCTAAATTAAAAAGGAATCAACAAATATATTTCATTTCAAATTGGAAATAATAAGAAACATTTTTTTTCTGTTTACATTTTGTACCATATTTATCAACTAAAAAAATATTAATTAATAATTTATTTTGATAACTTTTAATGCTTTAATTCATATTACATAATAAAAAAATATATATATATTACATTGTGATATAGGTAAACAATTAAAGGACCAAAATAAGAACATTTGAATTCCATAGTGTAGGAAAAATTTCTTTTTACGAAGAAAAAACAGTTCAAGAACTGAGAAGAGAAAGTTTATTTGAATTTCTTAGCTATACAGAAGATTTTCTTTTAAAAGCACTTTTGTGAGATCCCATAATAACAAATAAAATAGAAGGATCAAATATTGAGCTGTCTGAAAATTTAGACATTTTCTGAATTTTTTTCTTCTCGATAAATTGATGTTGGAAGTTTGTACTGACTTTGAACTAATATAAAGATTCAATATGCTTTTTCCAGGGTGGAAAAACAGAAAAACCGAGATTTCTGACAAGATTTCTTTCTCATAATTTCTGTTTACGAGTACTTTTTAAGATCGAGGACAATGCTTTATGAAACCCAGTATCAACCCAACGATCCCTCAGTCTGATAGTAGTTGCCGAAGTCCCATTGATTTGAATAACAAAACATTCTTTTGCCCAACAAAAAAACATTCCACAATAGCAAAAGATCAAAACAATTCTCTCTTTGAAAATATCACAACTACAAACTTCTATCGTCTCTCTATTATTTACATTCTTTTCACTACATTTCCTAAATAAAAAATTACATCCACATTCCTTTCTCTGTAGAATAAATAAGTGAAGTATAAAAAAATTGACCAAGATTTTTCGAATTTCCTTCCGCCATTTTTTTACGTGGCTTTTGTTGTCGGTGTGAAATTGGGCTAAGGCCCTGCTACAAAAGGTCAATCATGTGTGGCGGGAAAAATTTCTCTTTAGAAAGTTCCGGTCGCTTGCTCGAACGAGGGTGGGTCATCCCCCTCCTTCCTTCTCAACCTCTTATTGATCTCAAACATACCCTGAAATAAGGGGGCCGAATAAATACTGAAAGATTCAGCTCTCTATGTCTGCCATGAGAACACTGGTGTATTTGAGGATAATACTCTCCAATGGAATACATTTGTTTACCTACATTTCATCATTTGGTTCTAGGGCAGGGATCGCGAACCTTTTTCGATCAACGTGCCATTTTTTCTTTAAGATATGTTTAATGAGGTATAGACGTGTCATCAAATATTTTTGACTTAATTTTGATTTTAATGTAATTTTGAAAATAATAAAACTAAATACCCACAAGACAAAATTCTTTATTGACTACGAAAATATACATTTTGCACTGTATAGTAGTAAATGTTTCAGTTGTACGTGTAATTAAATTTAAGTAACATTAGTGTGATTTCTGTTGTTGCAGATTATATATATAGATGACAAATAACTTACATAAACATTGTAAAATGTTACTTTTAGCAGAATGCATGTTGAATTGGAAGTCATCTGCCAAACGGTTTCTAGTGAGTCTTTAATGTTATTCATCTCTGAAAATAATCCCTCGCAAGCATAGGTAGATGAAAATATGGTTAAAATAGCCCAAGCTAGCTTCTTAAAACAGTTAAATGTGTCTGGAATCGAATTCCAAGTTTTCAAAATTTCGTTAATGGCATTTTTACTTACATTTCTTTTTAATCTATCTGTTTCAAGCAATTCCAAATTTTTCCTTGCTTCAATATCAACTAAACTAGAAATCAATAAGTTGCATTTCAAATTTTTCAATTTCCAACGAATCGAATTGAATCAAGTTCAGTTTATCAAATAATGTGACATCAGAGTACATAATAAACTTGAGCGTTTTTCACAATTCATTGAACTGAGAAAATCTTGATGAATACTCCTTTATTGAAGAATCAATTATGGAAATTAATTCTTCAATAACTATATCTTTGTCTGGTTTCTCATGCACATTTTTATCGTTGAAATTGTTTTTCATGTTTGGGGTTACTTGCAAGAATACAGTTTCTGAATTAAAATGCAAAACCATTTTGATCTGTGGCGTGCCCAAGATATTGTGCCGGATGCCACCAATGGCACACGTGCCAATGATTCATCATCCCTGCTATAGGGGTTTTATAATTAATAATATGTGGAAAAATTTTCCTCTACACTTCAAAAAAGAAAAACAAGATATGATTGTTTTTCGTAAATTAAGAAATAGTATAAGGAAATGTTAAATACTTTTCTTAAAAGAAATTATGTAAGCAGATTTTAATAAAATAAAAATCATATTTATAACAAATAAAAGGACATAACAACTAAAACCATAGTTTATGTACAACTGCTAATAAACAAATTAAGGAAGAAGAGTAGAAGCAGAGAAAAATAAATCTTTCACATTGTAATAAGCTGAAGAAAATAAGATTCGTATTTTGAGATATGATTCTTCATTGTTTAAGGAAATTGTATATTTACATTATACGCACACACACACGCATGAACAGACACATATCGTGTATGTGTGTTCCATTAATTTTATTTTATTTTTCATAAAATACTTTTGAACAAAAGAACAAAGAAAATATTTGCAGTAAAGGAACTACAACTTATTGGATAAATAAAATTAGCAAACACAAATTGAAAATAGTTTTTTTTTATTAATTCAAGTATTCAAACACATTTACAGATTTATTATTGGAAACTATTGTTAAAAAAATGAGACTTTTTCTTTTAAAACCTATTTTAATTTTGTCTTCTTTTTTTTACTGTTAAAACACTGATTATAGAGTTTTGAAATATTACTATGTATCCGTACTTTTTAAAACTAAAGTTATCTGCAACATTTTTTTTTCACTTTATTTAAAGTAGATTAAAAAGTGTAATAAATAATGTATTATCACATAGTAGTTTTTACTTTTAACACTAGAAAGTCTGAAACTTAGTATATACCTATATTGCCCAAAAGCAATCAAAATGACTACATTGTGAAAGAATAACTAATGCTTAAACAAATTTGCTTAAAATTAATTTTTAATATTTTTAATATTTTTTACAGTCATATAACCAGTTATTATTAAATATTATACTAATATTAAAAGAATTTTACTTTACTCTGAAAAACAAATGTATCCTGAAAAGGTCTATGAAATTGTGTCATTATATACACCATTTTTTTTCTAATTGAAATTAAAAAGCAGTCAAAACGACTTCTTTGGGCAATCTAGTGTTAAATAAAGTTATACAATGCAATGTGTCGAGCTCAATTTTAGTTTAGAAATTTCTGAAAATCACATATATTTAACATTTCAAACATATTATAAACATTTTGATCGTTAATATTTTCTACTATAATGTTTTGTGTAAAACGTTGTAACATAAAACCCATGAAAGTTTGCATATATGCTTTTCAATGGGTGGAAATGGAGGTCACTCATAACTTTTATGCATAAGATAGATTTTTCCTCACAGATATAAACATTGATGGGAAGCTAAATTATGTGAGATTTCCTAGTAAATTAATGTAGCTTTGTAGCCTTGTGTCCCAGGTTAAGAACTTGCAGCTGGCAGGTCATGAGTTCAAGCCTAGTACCACTGAAGACCCGCCGTGCAAAAGAGGCGGATGCACGTTAAATGTCGAGGCTCAAACGTACTCATTGATGTGGTATGGAAGTTCGGAGAGGGGGAGGGGGTCCTCCAGCGCTTCACTTGACTATGGTACAAAATTACGCGGTCATTCGCTATAATAGTCCTTGTGTAGCTTTATTGTGCTCATTCTTGTAAATTGTTTGATCTTTGTTGTACATCACTATAACACAAAAAAAGTTTCAAAACCTGTAGTACTTTATTTTTTTTTCCAAATGCCATTCGCATTTGCCAAAAAAAGCTTTTAGATACAGATTTAGACTAGTAGTGGACACATGGCTTGATAACCTGAGGTAAACATTTCAAGGCTGGATTCTCCCAGGGAGATTCTAGTGGCACCTGCAGCTAAGAGTAGTTATGGTCACGGACTCGTGACTGGCTTTACGCGTTCAAGACGTAGTAATGTTGTGTTGCTATTGTTTTTTCCTTTTAATGCCTCCTGTCTGACGTAGTCAGATCGAGGCCCACGAAATTCATAGTGGCAAGTGGATAGAAGTACGCCTGTCGTTGGCCTTGAACACGATACTGGTGACAGTACGATTTAGCTTGGAAAAATTCTAGAAAAAACGGTAGAGGGCAACACCACCGATATCCACTTTCGCAATTTAGGCATGGAACTGAAGAGGAAGGAAATACTCTTCATTCTGCTACACTCGTAATTCAGCCCACAAAACTTTCGTACTCTCTGATTTAACGAGCGCATACTCCATGTGTACTCGGAGGGTATTTGGTGGCACGGCCTTCCGATCTGGAGTCCGATGCTTTATCCACTAAGCTACCCGCAGCCATCTTCATAGAAGACGTAGTGCTAATGTGTTCACATGATGCATATTAAATTGGACGACCGTCGTTAGTGTGGTATATAGGTTAGAGTGGTACAGGCTCAGGTGTAGTCCTTGTTGCCCGATTATTTCTCAAAATCACGTGGTCCGCCTGTAACAGCGATCGTGCTACTTTATAGTGCGTGTTTATAAAGTTCTCACTCCCTACAGAGATTATTAAAAATTTTAGAATAGTTAAGTGAACTTATGATTTTATGTTCGTTAGGAAATTATAATCATGTATATATATATTATTGTTATTATCCAAAATCTGGCAAAATATAAATTAAAGTTGATATTCAAGAGCAAGTGAATCCTTTAAAGATAGTTCCATTTTTTCCTGTACACTTTAAATTAGAATTATACACTTAAAGCACATTAAATGGTATTGTTGTCGATGATAGAATCATAAATGGAAACTTCCCTTGCCACATAGAAAATGTACCACTAATTATTATATTTTACACAGTTTTTATTCAAAATTTTATTATTATTGATGGGATGCCGAGTTCTGGTTCCTGAGATACAATTTCAATTTTGCATCTGCCCTGTTTACAGGAAACAGGGATTAGTAAAGAAAGTGGGTGCGTTCCCAGTTCATTGCACTTTCTGGTTGACAAGGTTGTATTCTTACGCGGACTGTGAGTAGCCGTTGGGCAAATCAGATTAGTGTATTAAGACAGTAATAAATTCGCAGCGTATTATTTCGGAAGTAATGCGGTCAACTTTAAAAGCACTTGCACGCTATTTCTCGGGGCTTTTTTTCTTTTCTTTAGACTACTTGCAGCACCACTTAGCCCTCCCAGGTCTCTTGAATCCGTCCTCTTCTCACTGAGATAAGTACCGTTTTTATACTTTGTTTTAGAATGTTAGTTTCAGTATGCCGTTATTCTAAATAAAATTGTGTTACCACTATACGATCAGACTTTAATTTTAGTTGAGCCACATTTACTATGGTTGTAATCCCATCTCTCTCATCTGTAGGAACTTCGGATCATTATATATAACATAAATTTTGAATAAAAATGAGATTAGGGCATGATGGCAATGAAATCTCTGAGTACATTTGCAGGTCTTAGGCAAAACACAAAGGTGTAGACGCTGAATATAATCAATTTATATCAAAAACTGAGTGTTTATTAACTATTAATTTTCAATTTAAAAAAAAATGCAATGTCAAAATGTATAAAAGTGTCAATTTGAACGAAGTATTTTAATCACACGTTATAGAACAGTGTTTCGTATTATAAACGTGTTATAATTGCCTTAACTTAATATGCTACCCATCAGATGATAAAGAAATATAATATTTTAGTTTTCAATTCCGCACAACATAATCCTTATCAATTAGGTTCAAAACTTTGCCTCAAAATAGTAACACACATTTTTTCCAGTCGAGTTTTATTTTTGTTCTCAACTTTGAATAGTGTGGCTGGTGATAAGTTTTTGAATGTAAATGTTAAAAATTAATTTTAAAAATCACGATTTAAGTTATTAAGGATTATTCATAACTAGTATTAGACTTGAAAATATCTTTATACCTACAATATGAATTAAGTTTATTGATTTTTCCTGTGTAATTAAAAATTAAATGGGATACATAAGATTTCTTTTAGATAAATTTTTCAAAATAATTTTAATTTTAAAAGTATCGTTCCATAAGAAAAACTTTAGATGTACTTATTTTAACATGTTAAATATTAAATTTCAACATCATAATATTTCATTACCAATATAAAATTAAGAATTTTATTTTGCTCTATAAAATTAAGTTATAATTCTAAATTGTAATTCTCTAAATAATAATATTATATCTGAGGTTACTAAAGTTATCATGTTTGGCATCAACTCATTTTTTCAACTCAAATAAAGGGATATTTATTGCATAGTTACCGCAATTTAAGTAAATTTGAGGATGTTCTGTTTGCATTTAATTTTTTTAAAATATTTTTAAATTATATAAAAAAATAACAATATAAATACAAATTTTTACTTTTATACTGCTGTTATATTTTATTCCACTTCTAATTCTTTTTGTAGAAATGTAAGCACAAAGGTATTTTACCACCTGAACCAATAACTTAAATTCTTGTTTTTAGAAAAAGAGACTATCAGTTTAAAGCACATGGTAGTTTAGCAGTCTTACACCATTTCTTACAAAAATTACATGTTGCCAACCAGAAATCTCCTTTACTCTACTGCGACACTCAAAATAATATCGCCATCTTGAGATAGAATCCTTTGTGTGCTGCAACAGGGGAAGCTTTATACAAAAGAAGATATTAAATCTTCTCCCGAACTCCTACAACACAAACCGTTACAATTGGTACCACTGAACAAAAACTGGACTTAGCCGATATTTTTTTTCTCTATCTCACTCTCCTCGCGAAGGCAATAAAGCGGTCTATTTGATGGGGCACTTGTGCACCTTAAAAACTCCAAAACATCCTGTTTTATTGTCCACTTCCGAAATACTAGGAATCTCACCGAGTTACCTCTTTTTACTTCAAGTTCCTTCTGAAAGTAGGGATTGTATCCTTAGTAAATACCCTGCCCTGACAGAAATCGATATTTTCGGTGTTAATCAATAATTTTCGATTGCTACAATAAGGTGCGAAAAGTACTTTTTTTCCCTTTGCTGTTGTTGAATAATTGTTCCAATTACTCGTACGGAATGCTGCTTGTACCCGCGCTCTAATTTAATACCGTAGTTAAAAAGTAATTGCCACACACACAAAATAATTTGTTATTTTTGCATAAGATCTAAGTAGTGAAAGTTATATTTTGGAAGAATGGAATTATTTTGAATGGATACAAGTTTCTCAAGTGAGTAAAAATTTGAACGATTGCTGTTAAAAAGATAAGCAAGCTATTAATTAATAGATATGCTATATTGCCTTTTTGTATAAATTTATGTATTCTCCTCTTATGCTGTAGGAATTGTGGTTAATTCGCCTTTTTGAACGTTGTTTCTGAACACAAGTTTTGCTGTGGGGAACGATGAGAGTGATACATTAATATGTTAAATATAAATGAGCTGGAAAATATGACTGTAGTATAAAACAATTTTGTCTAAATATTTAGATTTAAAACCTCAAAAGAGTCTTCGATGGTAATATATATTTACAATTACTATTTTTGCAAATATTACAATTTGTATTGCTACATGTGAAATTGTTAATATTTTAAATATAAAAGTTTTTAATTGATGATATTTTTTTTTCAAAATTTGAATTTTAAATTAGAGAGGGTTTTGTAGATTTCATTTAGATATATATTTTTTGATTCATGCAAGATTTGTAACTAAATTGTTAATGCATGTATGGATAATTCATTTTAAATCTGTAGCTGAAAATTATTGAAATATCATTTGCTAACGAGCTACTTTTCTTTTTTACTCATGTTTGCTTATTTTATGTGTGTTATAGTTTCTTTAGAGAGTTCGAATAAAAAACGCAACATTTGGAGCGCGTAGTACAAGATAACATATCTTAGTTTTAACTAAAAGAATAATAGAAGAAAACAGTGCATAGTGAATATCCCCAAATACCCTTTTAATTTCACGAACACATGGAGACATTTGACTCATTTTTACTTTAAAATAAATGGAATGCATATCATGCTGATAACGTTTTAGCAGTAGTTTTTGTCTTTCTATAATTATTGTTTTAATAACGTTAGCTTACAGATATGTATGCGCTTATGTGACGGAAGTAACACTGATCACAGTAATTCATTTATTTATGCTGATCCTTTCTGCAACAAATTAAACACCAAAGCATTCACATGTAAACGTATTGGCAGCTGCGGCAACATGCAAGTGAAGATTATCAAGAACGAAATCGTTCGCAATTTTGATCTATGTCGTCAGTTTATATTTTTATCAAGAAAATTTCCAAATTTTCCTGAATTACAGAATTATTTAACTTAGTACGCTCATTCTTCGAAAACGATGACTGATGCAATATATTGCATCATCTCGGCACAAACCTTTTATGACGTGGTATTTTTTAAGAACAATAAAGATGCAAATAAAATATCTTCATTAAAGCTAAAAAATAAAAAGGGTAATTAAATATCACGCAATGCCTTGAAGAGATCCAAACCGAAATAGTTTAAAGTAAATCCATTTTAAGTTATATGAAATGGAGCATTATACCTTCCAACACACATATATATGTATGCATGTGTGTGTGAATATATCGACTGTAATAATACTTGGAATAGATCATCAGTTGATTTCCAATTATCAGTAATAAAGTGAAATAGTGTATTTGAAAAAGATATGTGGACATCCTAGTTTCTTTTATCGTTTTAATGTTCCAACTTTTGGCGCGCATTTGTTTTAGATTGCATTCAATAAATAATGAAATATTAAAGTATCATACAAGATTGAAAGACAAATATATTTTATTAATAATTTTATAAGAATAAATTGTCATTACTAGAATTATAAAATTAAAAAAAAACAATCCAAAAGAAAATTAAATGAACAGAAATTAATAATTATGGTAATAACAACGATATAATTCATGCACATGTGCTTAAGAAACCACATCAGTAGTAAAAAATAGTTATCATGTCAGCAATGTAAGCAAAATATAACCAATAAACAATAGCAAAAAAACTAGAAAAATAAACTACAACATCCGGAACACATGATTAAGAAAACACGATTTCAGGAATACAATGTTAAAAACTCCCCCAGTAGGAAGTGCATGATTCTGTGTAATACTTAATTGATTGTTTTATCAACATTTTAACCTTATTTAAGCTATAAATGGATTCTAAGGGACGTATAATCAATTAAAGGACTATTATTATACCTAAGTTAATTTACCTAAGGGGCTGGGTTTAATATACGTAATTATCACAAGCCCAGTGGGCGAATCATCGCTGGCTCTAGAGTTTAGGAACTATGCCTGTTGTTCTCGCCCTGAAGAGTATAATGAATGGCGTATTGAATAGGTTCTCCTATATAGTTGGTCGAAATCTAGAATTCTGGAGCCTAATTCAGTCTATAGGAACGAAATTTATTGCTCTTGTATTCTGCTAACGCAGTTATGTCTATTGGGTTCATAGAAATATCAATTAACATTGTGTCATTGCAGTATCTACACCATTTCATTAATTATTTTTAATTAATGATTCAGTATTTCACTAATTCCAAGACACCTAATTTTAAACTGTATATATAAAGAGAAATTTAATAACACTTTGAAAGATTAATTACATAGTTTTAAAGTGAATCATTATTACAAATGCAGCATACATCCAAAATGAAAGGATATATTAAAAATTATATCAGTTACAAAATTACATATTTAGAAGCAAAACATGAAAATTTAATTCAAACTCATACAGAAGCACACATAATGTGCGCACTCTATTCTGGCTGTTAAAATGCAACACTATGAAGAAGAGATGGCACAAACGACAAAGTTGAATGAAACGAAGATACTAGATTGTAGAAACAATTAGCAATTGAGCGCAATCTAATTACTCTTGAGAGTGAAATGTGATACTAAGCTGTGCGAAAAAGGAAAGTTAGGTAGAATTTTCCTCTTTAGAAAACCATTTTTAAATGTTGGCTGATTGTGTGAAGATCGCGTTGTGACACGTATAAAAAGGAGAAAGGAAAGTATCCTATCGAGAGTCTGGTTTATATTTTTCAACACTTTTTCTACTCCTATTTTTCGCAATTCAACTTCTAACATATGATATATAATTTATGGACGGGAGAATTATACTGAATGTGTGCCACACAGAATCTCAACGGCTTTTCGCCATCAAAGGACGAGATGGTAGACATGTTGTCAGTTCAGCCTTTCTTTATCGTACAACCACATCATGGAATTTTGAGTCAGATGGCGTGATGCAAGCTCGTTAGCAACATAACACTATATTCACTATAGTACAGTGCTTCTCAAATTTTCAATATACGCGTCCCAATATTCAATCATCGTTTTCATCGCGCCACTCTCTCCATACAATAACAATGAACAGAATTCAATAATATTATACGTTGACACTAAAGATACAATACGAATTTAATCTCTTATGTGCCACCGACATATATAAACGTCTCAATCTGCCAAAGCATTAGTTTACGGGACGTATATGTACGTATTTCTGAAGTTAGATCTTTTCTGTGCACTGCTATCCATACAATTATTCCGAAGGCTTTGGAATGCAATAAACGGACCTTGACAGTGTTTGCAAAGCATTTACTTATTTCGGAGGATTTGCTTACTTATTCCTCTTCTCTCCTCCCGCCAAAAAACATCAAATTACGCGCGTCTACGTGGTAAACGGTGGCATTGGGGAGCGAATTGTGTAACTTTTAATCGGCAGTTAAGGAATTTAAATATAACCCGTACAAATTATCAAGATAAGTGTTAATACAAGCCCATGGGGTCACTGGTTAATTATAACACATGTTCTTAACTTAGTATTGTTAATAATAAAATACATTGTACAGTACTGATATATTAATAAGTGTATTACATCCGTGTAAATATGTATTTTATATTTTATTATATCGAAGAATTTTGTTTGTTTACTTTCAGTAAATTAATAATTTTTTGAATAATCTTTTGTTTTCGACTTTTCAATAGGCTCGCTCCCCCTCGTACAGTTATCACGTCCCCCAAGGGGGTCGCGCCCGAAAGTTTGAGAAAGGCTGCGATAGTGAGAGGAAGTCTGAAGCAACAGCATGGACTATCTGCACGTTCTATACACGGTCAACATTATGTCTTGACATTACAGCGTAGGGATGCGCATTGATAGTGGTTGGCCCAACGATAAAACTAAGTACATGAATAGTACCACGTCTTCCTTTCAAACGAATTCATGTTCTGCATGCAGCATTGTGATTAGCGCAGTGCTTCTCAAACTTTCAATACTTGCGACCCAATATTCAATCATAATTTTCATCGCGCCACCCCCCTCCCTACAATAACAGTGAATTGAATTAAATAACATTATTCTTTGGCGCTAAACTTACAGCACTATTTTAACTTCTGTGCCACTGGCGTATATAAACGTCTTGCTCAACCAGTGCGCTGATTGCCTCGGATGTATACATACGTCTTTCCGAAGTACTATCTTTTCTGTGAACGGCTCTCCATAAAATTATTTTGAAGTCTTTGGAATGCAATAAAATCTCCTGGACAGTGTTTGCGAAGGATTGACTTATTTATTCCTTTTCTACCCCTCTTCCCAATGCACCAAATACTCTCGCCTCTCTTAAACGATGGCATCGGGGAGATGCGTAATTTTTAATCGGCATTTTTGAGTGATTAATTATAAACCGTACCATTTATCAAGATAAGTGTTAATTTTTGCTTATAATTTTATATATGAGAAACCCATGGGGTTACTGGTAGTTAATTAACACTTGTCCTTTACTTAAAATTGTTAAAGTATTTATAAAATACATTATATATTTTTAATGTCTTGTATCAGTGTAAATGTGTATTTTATTTTTTATTATGTCAGAATTTTATTTTGTTTGTTTACTTTTCGTATATTTACATATTTTTTTTTAAATAATCTTTTGTTTATGACTTTTCAATATTATCGCGTCCCCTTCGTAGGGTTATCATGACCCCCATGCGTCCCATAGTTTGAGAAACACTGGAATAGCGTATCCGGTTTTGTAGGCACCAAAGAGAATGGAGTTAATTCCATGCCTTCTATATGATCAAACGGAACCGGTATTTGGTGTGATGGAAAGGGCAGTCATTCGGTTCACGACGCAAAGATCTCTTGCTCAAGTCGTCTTTCATTTTTAATAACAATAGCTACATTCCATCCATCTGTAAACTGGTTGTTGAATGATATCAATGAGAACTCACCTATATAATGTTTCAACAAAATAACTAAGGAATACATGTATTGTTAACGGTCGTGCCTTCATCTATCCCGAAACAAAAGGAATGACACTAGTCAGCATGTCCTTCAGATTTCTCATCCAATAAGATGATCTGATTATTTTTTTTCCTTAAGAGACTTGTTCCGAAACCACACTACGGATGATGAAATACGGCATGTAATGGAAATAACCTTGAATGACTTTCCTGTGTCTGTTATGAAAATCAAGTTTAATTCGATGCCTAATCACGTTAAAGCTCTTTTTTTGCTGCCACAGCTTAGGTTAATTTAAGACATTGTAAACCACTAAATTGCCTGAAAATTGAGTCATATATTTATATTACAATGATTTAAATGTACATCAAATAATTTTTTATTGTTTGCGTTTCTTCCTGGTGCTGCAGCTTTAATGTCCTGCCGTTATTTAGAGGGATAGAGGTCATTGGGAAATCTAATGTAAGGCACGCAATTCGAGTATAAACATTTAATTCAACATATAATTCAAGGATTCTCTCTCTGAAAGTGGCACCTATTTGATAAAGTTAGACTCTTATGTCTTTCACCAATTTCATTGGAAATCGAGGATTATGTTATGAGTGCAACTTCATCGAGTAACAAAGTGCAATCAAATCACTGAACAAGCAGTCTAAAATATTGCAAATCAATCACACATTTTAAAACACTGTAATAGTACGTAAGTAATATGCGTAAGCCAATAAGATACAGCGTTTAATCATTTTAAATACTTAATTAAGAATTTTTAACATTTGCTTTTTTTTTTTTAATTTTGAAGACAACTTGTCTAAAGTTAAAATAGTTTTCTACTTTATACTCGAGGTTGAAATTTATTTGTCTAGAGTATGAATTAGTTTTATTATTATTGTCATTTTAGCAGATATCCTATAATACGTGCAACTATGTTAAATTAATTACGTAATTGCTGTTTTGTCAATCAATAAGTGGAATGTTCAAAAATATAAGAAACAGATAGCATTTTCCTAAACACGTACTTTTCTAAAATTGCATCATTATATGACGGTTCGGTGGCTTAGAGGTAGCGTTCCCACCTTTTAAATCCAATGTTGTGGGTTCGATCCCAGTAAGAAATTTGCGAGATAAAAGTGTGATGAATATGTAGTACTTCCTAATTTCCTTCCCTTTCACTTATTTTTTTTTACCTTTATGTAATCACTCTTGGGTATTATATCCCCTGCGCATGTTGTTCCGCTCGTTTTTTTCACGTGAACAATACTGGGTTTAATTGTTGTCAGTTAACGTGGCGTCTTATTTCGAATGTTCCATTCTTTATTATACTGATGACCCCCTGTTCAAAGAAGTCTTGTATGCATCAAATAGGGCATCTTTTAATTTATTTTAACAAAGAAAAAATAGCTGTCAAAAAATTGCAGCAATTAAAAAAAACATATTCCAAAATCTCGCAAAACAGAGTCAGAAATTGTCATTCTTTGAGAAGCATAATTACCAAAAACAAAGCATTTAACTAATACATATTTAATTCTTTAATTCAAAGAAGGATATCATTAACATTAAATCAAATGACTGATACAAAGTTTCGTTAAAATGAGTCATACTTGGCACTAAACGACCAGTATGCGGCCGATACTTCATCCAACATTAAGATTATGCAATCCTTGAGCACATATATACTTAACGAAGAGAAAAAAAACTCTTATTAGTGAATCGCTAATACAAAATAGATGTTTAAGACTCCCTAGGGTAGGTAACACGGTTAAGCACGCACCGGTACTAAAATACACCTAACTGCTACCTCGAGGTAACTAAAATCCTATTTCGTGTGAGGATTCATTCATTAAAGTTTGAAGAATTCAGCGATTGGTTACTCCAGGGTACAGACACCAGGACGAGGAGTTCGTTGATAAGGTAGGACCGTAAAACTTCTTACTGAAGGTGACTATTCAATTACGATATGGGTTTATTGACCATATGGAGGCATCGAGGAGAAAATGGAATTTCAGTGTGATTTTTTTTCTTGTATCGTGTTTTTATTGAGGTAACTGGATGGAAACAATTTATTTTGTCATCAAAATTTCAGATCTTCGATTTTGATAGAGTTTCGTTTGAGATAGAGGAGAATATATCAATGAGCAGCATATATTGTTAGGAATTGATTCTTTTCAATTTTATTTTCAGAGTAACTGTATTTTAAATTGAAACGCTTGTTATGTTATTTGTAAAATTTCAGTTATTTCTTTTTACTGACTTATTTCCTGCAAAAAATAAAAACTAGAAAATATTTATAAGGTAACAAATAAAAAGTAGTAAAATTTTGGCTCATTTATTTTATAGACAAAATAAATAAAATATGTATAACGGATTTGTTTAGAGGGTAGGAAGCAAAAATCAGATCAAAAACGACACTGAAGAATATTAGAAGGAAGATACTGAAGAACATATAATAAATATTTTTATTTTCTTTGAAGATATGAACGTTGAAACAAACTTTGGTGCTAGTTTGATATCACGGGGCTAGAAGTTTTTGTTTATGTTCGCCAAGATGTGCGATAGCATTGCAATATTTTTACCTTGACATTTTTGTAGTTTTTGAAAGTTTTCAGTACTTTTTAATTGGTATTCATTGTTAATTTTAATATATATTATGGAATTATTTTATTAATAATATAATATAAAAATACAGTTATTATTATTATTATATATAATCATAATATTCGTTATTTATAATTGTTTTTTATTATATCTATTTATAAATATTATTACATATATTATTTATAATTATTATTTTGTTATCCATTTATAATTTTTAAAATGTTATTTATTTATAATTATTACGCTATATGAGCATTCGTTTATGTATAGTTATTATAATACTACAATACGATAATTATTCTGTTTTATATTACTATTAATCTTTATTGTATGCTTATTGTTATATACAATAATTATTATTAATTCATTCCATATGAATATTTTATACAATTACTATTAAATTATATGATTATTATATACAGCATAATAATAGTACATGTTACTTTTTATTCTATTTTATTTTTATTCAGTGTTTATTGATCGATCTTGGTTATTCTCAATATCTTCCTGTATTCTTCTTTTCAAAACAAGTCTTTAAAATTATCTTCCTGAAGATTTGATACCTCTAGGGCACCATCTCGTATTCCATTCCAGCGACAAGAAGCGCTGCTTGGTGGGATTCCTTTTTCGCGCCAAGCAGTGCTTAGCGCCTTGCCCCATAATATCAAATTTGTTCCCTAACTTTTTAAAAATTTTTAGTTGTCTAATTGACTTTTTATTTACATCGCATTTTGAATCTACACGAAGTGTAATGAAGGCGGAATTCGCGCAATTTTGAATTTCAATCGATGACGAAGGCACCTGAGCATGCACACCTGACTTTCCAAACTTCCACGTGAGAACTATGAGGCTCAAAAGGCTTTGTGAAAGTTTTAATATTCATGAGGTTCATTCTAAATGAGCAGTCTTTTATGGCACCAGGACTTGAATGTTCAGCTCGATAGAATAAACACCAATCACGTCTTCATAATAGTGACCATTTGGTAACCAAATGCAATTTTGGGGGATAATACCCTTTGTAACTCCGTATCCCACAAAAAGTAACTGTAACTGTAGTTGCAATTTTTTTTCTAGGCTATGTGGTGATATTTTAAGAAATATTTTGCTGTGTTTTGTAAAAAATACTATGATCGTATAAAATTGAAATAATTATGAAATCATCATGTCGAAAAACCTGAGAGGACTAACTGTATATGATTATCCAGTAGATAGATGACTAACTTGTAATCCTTATTACTACTCTGCCGTAAATTCTGATTGGTAAATATCACGGAGTAGGAGCATTCTACTAGTTTAAGTTTTGCTTTATACTTATCATTTTTATTATTAAAATAATTTTTTTTCAAGACACATATTTAAACTTAAACATATAAAATATATTATGAAAGAAATATATTCTACTGGTTTCAATTTTGTTTTACTCATACTTTTTACCATTAAAAATCGTTTTTTTTTAAGTCTCATATTTAATAAAATAAAATGAAAAACTTGCTGTACATATAAAAAATTATATCAATCTCAATTTATAACTAAAAGGCAGAAATTAATTTTAAGCTACCGATGGCAAATTTGGCTTTACATTTGGTGTGAATTGGTGATTTTGTACCACGCGGCATAATTCTCTCTCTTTCATGTACACCTTTTTTATATTAAACAAAATAAATGGTTATTGCTACTCAAAATATAAAGTTGCAGTTATGCTACCTATAGTATTTAAGGAAATATCTTTGTGCATTGAAGTTATTAAAAACTCAAATGAAATTTTATTTATAAGGATTTGAATTTTTATATGTTTGAGAAACAGTTAAATTTTAATTTTGCTCTAAACTTCATCAAGTTGAATGTAACATGAAATATTTAAATGTTCAAGAAGTGACTTTTTGTTAATTATTAAGGTTATCTTCAATCAAAGAGAAGCTCGTGGCAGCATAAGGATCAAGGTCGCAAACTCATGGCTTACATGTCATGAGTTCTAGTCTAGTACCGTTGAAGACCCCTCGTACAGAGAACGGAAATGCACGTTAAATATGTCAAGGTTCAAACTTCCTCCCTTTAGTGAGGCATAGAATTTAGAAAAAGGCACAAGATTAAATGTCGTCCAGGTCTCTTGATCATGGCTCAAAATTACGAGATCCGTCGCCAAAAGCAATCACGTAGCCTTATAGTGAGATGTAAATATAAATGGGCCACTCACTCGCTCAACCTTTGAGAAATGCAAACTAAGCTGAAAATTATTCCCAGATGTACACGATGTATGATTCAAACCACTAGAAGTGATCCTACATTCTAGAAACTCTTTATGATAAACAATCTTGTCACATTGCTGACACAAATGAATCTTTCCAACGAAACTTAAACATATCGCACTAAGGGTCTTTCATCTATTCAATACTCTGTCGAGGGTACTTAACGTCCTATGTTCGGTTGGCGATAGCCGCGTCAAAAGTTCAGTGCAGAGATGGCTGTCTTCAGAGACAAAACTACGGGATATATTTTGTACACAAAACTCCTAAATGCGCGAGAATCAGTGATTACAAGAGGAATTACCTAATATAATAGTCTGCAGTCTGGTGAAATTACATGAAAATAAGAATAGATCAAAATTTTGATATTATGCTTAATCTAACATTTTTTTTTATTATTATTGTCATTCGTCGTTTTATAGATATATTATCAACCATTTTCCGGAAATAAATTTATACTGTTTATTTTAAAATATTTTCTTAAAGATTTATTAACCCTGAAATATAAGAAAATTCCGTTTACTGATTTATAAATGGGGAACTTTAACCAATTACTGTAAATTTTTGTATTTACAAATGAAACAATCGCCATTACAAATGTGAAATATTATTAATATTTTCATATACTCGTCTAAACTGAGCAATAAGTATGCCAAAAAGAGTAATAATCGCGTATATAATTGGCGGATGAGGACTTTCATTTTAAACGCTTAGTTGTTTTTTTTTTGCCAAGAAGGGGTTATTATTTAATTTCTAAGAAAGCAACCTACTTGACCATATTTAGATTTAAAGCGGATCCACATACGTGCACGCCTGTGCAAAGGAATGAAGATTGCTGAATGAATCAATCATTTATAAATTATACATGTATATATATGGACACGTATAATAAATATATATATACATACACACATGTTTAGTCTTATCCACTTGTCTGACCCGGACAAGTGGATACGATTGGACGTGTGTGTGATGCGCTAACGCACACCAAGTGATCGAAACCGGTTCATATTTTAGAGAAAAGTGTGTTAGTGTGAGTTGATAAGTGTAAGGTGAGGACTGAATTCGAGTACTCAGAGGGTGTTCGTAGTGTAAAGTTACGTTAAAACAAATTCTTTGAAATATTATACTCAGCTGTTCGTCCATGAATTTAAAGGTTTCGAAGTGTTATTAAAGAGTTATTGGCCGTATTATATATATTGGTCTCAACTTCCTTGGAACGTTACACTTTCAACATTTTGAAACCACTTGTGACACCATTGATAGAGGAGGAAAAAAACCTACATTTACTTCCAACAGGATGTTTGAACTTCTCATCCCGCTTAATCGTGGGTCACATTTACGCAATCATCTCTTCTGACAGAGTTGTTAGAACTGGTGAGTCTGGTCTTGGCTCTAGCTGGCCACGCAGGTCACATGAACTATTAATGTGCGATTACTTTTTGTGGGAACCCCCGACTCATACGGAGTATCCCAACAAACCTCATAGCCTTCAGGAACTGCAGTAGAACGCTTCTGATGAAATTACATCAATTCCAGAGGTCCAGCTTTCATGCTTTCCACAACTTCCTGACCAGTACCCAAAAGTGACAAGTGACAGTGGTTATATTTTCAACACTTGTTATAAGCAGGGTAGCGAACTATCTGTTTGTAACCTGAAATTCTGTTCCCCAGGCTGCTTTTATTTATCCCATCCTGAATAACCGAATAAAAGGTATTAGATGTGATTCAATTTTAATTTATTCATTGCACATTCCTTTTTGAGTTCTTACTTTCTTTTTGCGTGTTCCTATCTCTTTTAAGGTATCCGACTACGTTCGGAACCGTGATTTTAAAAAAGTGCATAAATGGATAATTTTCATGATATTTAGTGTCACTTAGATTAGAATACATTTATTAAATTGTTTTAAGGACATTTTGACAAAAAAACATTATTTAAATACAATATTTCTGCAAAAAGTTAACTTAGAATAAGCTTTATTCAAAATGTTCTCCTTTTGTGAAAAATGCTTCTATTATAGTAATATTATACCTGTATATAGCTCAGACATCTGTACAGAGGCTCAACTACGAGGTTTGAAAAATTCTCATTAGTTTCAGAGTTACAACCATTTGAAATAATTATCGGCGTTTTTTTCTGAAATTGTATCCCCTTTGTTGTGTGTCGTAAGACATGGATAAACCCACTTCTAAGGTATATATTTCAAAATTTCTACTTGAGCCTCTGTACAGAGGTCTGAGCTATAGACAGACAAAATATTATTATAATAGAAGCAGTTTTCAGAAAAGGAGAATATTTTGAAAATTAGTCATTCTATGTTCATTTTTTGGCACAATATTGTACTTAAATAATTTTTTATTGTAATACTATTCTTAAAACAATTTTATATACATTTTCTAATCTAAGTGACACTAAATATCATAAATGGTATCCATTTATACGTTTTTGCAAAATCACAGTTCCGAAACGTAGTCGGATACCTTAAGGCGTTGATGACAAAGTAGAATCGATAAAATAAATTGAAGCTAGGTTAAGTGAAACATAATAATGAGAGAACCATTTTTATTTTCCTGACACGATTATGTCATATATCTTGTTTAACTATTACTTGAATTATATTCAACTCAATATAAGATCACAGTAGAAATTTCGTAACAAATTGTCCTTCTTTAACAACAAAATCGTCCACGACATCAAGTTTTTATTTTTTTTCCTGCTTGAAAAGCACGAATTCTGTTGACCATGACAAAGGTAACAAATGAGTTGTCAAAAAGTGCAAGCTCTGTGAAAGGAATTGACTGATTTTAGGAAGCGATTGAAGAAAAGAACTGAGTAATCTTTTGAGTATTCAGGCAAAGCGAAATGTCAAATGACCTAACGGTACAAGAAAAATGGCATTCAAATACAAAAAAAAAGTTCAAAAGAAGGGAAAAGTTTAAAAAAATCGTCGGTTGACAAAAAACGTGCTTCTAAGAACGAAGTTTCCTTCTACTACATTTCTTTCTCATGTATCAGCAGAGGACTAAGCAAACGAAATATTCTAAAGTATAAACTGAAATCGCAACATTTGGAATTGTGAAACAAGTATGTATTTATACCTACTTATGTAGAGAGTTTTCATTATAAATCAATAATAACATCTTTTGTCAATTGTGTATTATTTTTATTAATTGATCCTAGTTTTCTTTCTTATTCTTCGATGATATTTTTTTCTTCCGAATTGACATTTGGTGTTTTTCTTTTAACGTAATTACGAATAAACTTTATTTCTTGCTTTAAAACCATCATATGTAAAGCCAAATCCTTACAAATATCAATATACAAGTTTATGCGATAATATTATTTTGTGCTAAGCGTCAATATAGAGAAACACTTTTTTTAAAATTAGTTCATATTTTTGCATTTGTCAATGATAGAAATATTAAAGCAAGGGCACTCTCTGGTCTAAAACGAGCATTCCTACACCTTCAAAAGGAAGCAGGTAAAAAGCACCTTACTATTAACCAGAAAAAAATTAAATACCCCCACTGCACTAAGGAAGCAGGATTTGTGTGCTACTCCTCGGCAGACTGGTTCTTCTAAATATTCATAAGTTTATAGTTTTATATGCTTAACGTTTACAACTATCTACGTTAGATTAATAGCAATATCGTATCTGAAATGCCGAGAAGTACTAGTGCTATAAATATATGCTTTTACGGTTTGAGAAGGTATTAACATCAAATTTTATTAAACGGAAACTAAAGCACTAATTTATAAATATCTAATCAGACATATATTCGCATTCTCTTGAGAAACATAGACAATGACATAAAATGATGTGAAAAATCTGGTGTCTTTTAGAATCGGGTTCTAGGTGTCATTTTTGAAGGAACAAGTTGTTGGCATTTTGCATAGACGCTCAAATTTAGAACTCTACCGCGTCTTAAGCATTCCGAATATTCTCCTAATATTTTAATCCGTAACCCTAATATATATCTTATTTTGTTGCAGTATCTTATCCATTATGTTATTTGTTGTTGTTGCTAATGCACCTGTTCGGCAAAACCCAGATCGATGCCCACGAAATTCATCATGGTAAAGGGCTCAATGACGCCCGTCGTTAGCCATAGCTTTGAACACCATACAGGTGACAGTGACATTTGACACAGTTCCACCCGAATGTAGAGGGAGAAGACTCTGGGGATGGTTATAGACCTCCCTCCTCTCTTCCCCTTCCATCAACATCACGATAGGACTTGCGGCTCGACGGCTATTTAAAGTATATGTCGCGAAGGCACTACACATTTACAAACATTAATATGTTCTCCTGGATTCGGACCCATTCCCTACGGCACAACAGTCAGCGTGAACCATAATATTTATAATACCTTTGTCACTGATTGGCCTTAATTTTTATAAATATAATTAAATACTAAAATGTTTATAAGGATTTAAATCAAGTTTTTGTCGTTAACAATGCATGCATTATTTTCTTTAATTATTCTTGATTTCTTTTTTTTTATTTATTTATATTTCTTATTGCATTCAGAACTATGAATGGGCAATTTATGTGCAATGTAATTTTATTGTAAACTATCAGTAAACAGATATTTGTTGACATATATATGAAATTTAATTTTTTTTGTTTTTTTTTCCTTTTAGTATTTAAAGCGATTCATACAGTATTATGTTTCAAAATTCATAATGCGTTCGTTTTCTTTCTTTACAAAAAAAAAAATGTTGATATAGTTAAATAAAATAATAATTGGTCAAATGGGGAAACGAAATTATAGCAGAATACACGAGATTTTGTACAATTTATTCTCTTTATAAAATATTTATATTTTTTGGGAGTTGTCATTGTGTTAAAAGGTTGTTTATGTTATTAAACAGTACAGTTAATCTATTACTTACAATTCATTAAATGTCTGTGTGTTCTCCAAATTAAGAAGTAAAGTATCATTCATTTGGGAAAAATAATAAAAATATAACTAAACATTCTTTAATCAATTTCATTTATGCAATAAATCTGATGAAGCTTAACGCTTTTGTATATACTGCAATATTTTAAGATAATCGCATTGTAACACTTTTCTTCCTTATCAGATATATTTAATTTTTTCCCAACTTTTCTCTTTCATTCTTTCTTACCCGTTCCACAATTTTTTTCCAACTTTTTATCAAAGAATTTTAATAACTCAGTCAAAAAATGAAATTAAATATGTTAACACTATTCCTTTATATATATATATATATATATAAGTAACTTAAGTCATGTTTTTTTTTTCTTTTTTCATTAAAATATGCATATTTGGTTTGGGAACCTAAATTAAACTTCTTTTCTTGGCGAAGTAAAATTACATACATGTGTGTAAAGAATCTACGGCATCTTTATTTTCTATTATTTCTTCATCCATAAGACCGTTTTCTTAATCAAATATTCAATGAACCAAAATTTACGAAACAGTATATATATTTTGTTCTTTAGACAAAATTTTCATTTATGTAGCTAAATATATATGTATATATATATATATACGGTTTAGTTCTATAAAAAGAAATATAAAATTTGAAATCCATTTACTTGCATTTGATAGAGCTATTTTTGACTATTGAGCTCTCTCAATACTCTATCTTTGATTAATACTAGAAACCTAACAATAAAATGAACCATATTTGGATTTCAATGAGGAGTATTTTTTCATGCATAATTTAATAAAATTTAATACTGAAAAAAAATTTAATTATTACAAAATTCCTTAATAAAATTTAATTATTATAAAATTAAATAAAATTTGTGTGATACATTTGTTTCAAAATATATTAAATATTGCAATTGAATGAGGTTATAATAAATTTATAACTTTTAAATTTATTTGCATTGAAAATATTTCCTTTAAATCAATTCTGTGTAGAACCAGGGAAATAAAGTATTTCCCTTGACAAAAAATATGTATGATGTTATTAAAAGCTAAATGTATTAAAATAGGACTGTCTTTTAGCTATATAGTGTCGTTTTAGTATTAAGATGCTTAATATTTTAAAGATTTTTGTTTCATTACAATTTTTTTCACACAAAAAAATATTTTTATTCATAATTAACCTTATTATCCAAAATTGATTTGTAACATTTAAGGACATCACTTACATTTTACATTATACTTTAAATAAAATTACGCCTGGAGTTTTGAACTTTTAAAATTAATATATGTAAAATGTCTAAAATAAAAGAAAAACATTGGAAAAAATGATTTTTTTTCGAAGTAAAATTCTATTGAATTGTTCCTTTTTTTCCTTTTTACCTTAATGAATCAAAGTTTCATTCATCATCTTCATTTATTTCAAACTTTAATATGAAGTTTTATGAGTGTTATTTTGATTCTAAAAATCAAGAGAAGCAATTTAGCAGCTTGGAAAAATGGCAACAAGTTTAAGAGCCCAAAATGTTATGAATACATTTTAAACAAAAATATATTTTGATTCAACATATATTAATATTTAAAAAACTATCACACATAATTTGCACAATCGTTACACAATATTTTTTAATATTCTTTTTTACAAGTATTGTAACCCACGGACGTTATAAGTAATTTGCTCCAAAGCTCATGGCATTTAATTAAAAATTTCATAGATTAATCTATTGTGTATTAAAATGTTACACGGAAAAACATAACGTTAGCTATTAATGATGGATATCTTTATTTTGAAACTTGGTAAAATAGTGAAAATGTCATTCAGCTAAGATCCCTTCCTTAAAGTTCAACACCATACCAACGTAAGGATTGGGTTTGCATTATGAATCTCGTGTTTCGTTAATAAAGGTATGCGAACAAATGAATACATTAATTGAAATTTTTATAATCCTAAATGAAAATTTGCAAATTATATTGCAATTTTATTATTGCAAATTATTTGCAATCTTATATTTTATCAATTTAATATTAATTTAATTTCCTACAGCGATATTGTGATGGGATTTTTTAAACATTTAACTAACAGAAATTTTAGCTAAAAGAACAAAAATGTTTAATTTATGTAAGGCGATTTAAGTTTTAAACATTAAAATTTTTATTTTTCATACCTTTTAAAACAAATCAATCTAGCTTTAAAACACTACAAAATTGAAACAATTTCTTTTTAAAATCCCAAATATTTTATGTTTATTTCGTGGAGATCAAATTTAAAATTGGCATATTGCAAGAACATTTTATTTACAGACACTATTTTCATTAATTTATATATTCTAAAATATCCTTCAGAAAACATATACATAAAACAATAAATCATTCTTTATATGGATTAAAAAATATGTTTCTTTTATTACTCCGGAAAAATATTTTCTTTTCTAAATTAAAGATAGCAAAATTAGATGTTTTTTCCTTTAATAGACACTAAAAGAACAAACTATCGTCAAGACACTACCTGCAATAAAAACATTTACTATTTAAATATACTTAAAAATGTAAATTTCTAAAACCTATAAATATTCTTCTGGATGAAAATTTACTAATAGTACACTCATTTATACAAAAAAAAATGCACCACTGTTTTTTTAATGTTTCTTTAGAATCAAAATCAATTTTATGGAACCTTTTATCATATTAACACATAACTGCGCATTAACGCGCAACTTTTTGGAACACACACAGAGTTGCTGTAAAACTTTCCTTTCCAGACGCCCTCTTCTTTTCCCACAAACGATAAGTTGTGTCCACATCACTCATCATCAATCATGATTTAATATGATGACGGATGAGTTGCCCAAGAAGCAGTTTTTTATATCCCTTGTGGCAACAAGCTGAAAGGTTCTTGAAATTAGAAGTAAAAATATGCACTCACGTGTAGCAAATGAAGTTGCTATGAGGTGTGATGTGAAAGTCGTTATTTAAAACATTTAATTAAAACTGCAGTGAGTAGGAAGAAGGCGTTTACTGCGATGCTTAAATGTAGATTTATTTTGTAATTTCTATTTAGTTTTAAATAAAAAAAAACCACAAAAACTTTTTAATTCACAATTGAATTTATTAATTATTCATTAGTTTGATGCAAAATTCCATTCAATGCCCGCTGACCACTTAGAAACAAAGGCAAAGTTCCGAAAAAGCAACAAAGCGAAATTTGGTGGCAAGTTGTTGGAACCACAAAAGGAAAACCAGGAAAGCGTGACCAAAAAACTCCCATGAGGAAGTTTCGAGTTAGGGAAGCGTGAAACCGGAATTCAGCATTTATTGAGTAATATTGGTGAAAGCAGAAAATAGGTAGCACAAAGAAAGAAAAAGAGCTTTTTCCCAAATGGAACTCGCTTAAGTTGGAATAATTTTATGGAAAGTGCTCGTTTTGGAAAAAGTTTTCGTATTTAAATATGGCTTTATATTTATTATACAAATAACAAAATTTAAAGTATTTCTAAAATGAACAATAGTATCGGGTGTTATTTTTATTAATATAAAATTATATGAAATTACAAAGTGTGAAGTATGTAATTGTTGTCGATGTCTAAATAACAAATCAATATGCACGAATAACGACGTACTTATACGTTATATAGTGTAAAACGTCGCGTTTAGAAGAAAATAATACTGTGTATTGTATTTAGTTTGTGGTTTAACATTTTTAACTTAACACGCCTTGATTTATAATTATTTTGTATGTCAATATTAAACCAAGAGAAATGTGTTATACAGGTCATAACGTCTGTCATATATGTGTCTTCCGTCATTTGACGCATAATTTTATACAAATAATTTTATTATATATCTATATATTATGAGTTATTATCCTTTAAGAAATTGAATTTAGGAGTATTACATTTCTTATAAAATTATACTTGTTATTTGTATCAAAAGTAAATAGATAATTTGAAAAAAAAACGCATTTTAAAGAAAATATGTACTGGGGGATTCACTACCTGATTGACAAACTAGTAGGGCGTGTAGGGGGGTACGCAGCCGACTCAAAATCACATAGGAATGCAGGGTCACAAACGCCACTGTTACGAGTTATGGTGCAAAAAAGCAGAAAAAAAAGAACAGAAATAGCAACCAATTAATGGGACATAAAACATTTTATTGAAAAGTTGTACTGTCACAGGTGCTCAAAATTATGACCAAAAGTCGTCTGGGTTTTCTGATAGCAACAATGTACGGCAGTGCTTCTCAAACTTTCAATACTTGAGACCCAAATTTTAATCATAATTTTCATCGCACCCTCCCCATACAATAACAATTTATTAAATGCAATAATAATGTACTTTGATGCTAAAACTACTGTACGATCTTAATTATAAACCACTAAAATTATCAAGATAAGTATACGATACTTTCAAGTTATAGGTATTTTAAGTAAGTTATTTTTCAGTAATAGATATATTTTAAGTAAATTAAATATATATATACTTTTAAGTAGTAAGAAAAGTATTATGTTGCTTTTTTTCTAATTTTTAAATCGGAACAGATAACAATTAAAATGCAACGTTTATCTTTATTATGTCAAAATGTATTTTGTTTTGCTTCCTTTGAGTAAATTTTTATAATTTTTTGGAAATAATCTTTTATTCTCGATTTTTTTATATGCTCGTGCCCCCATGTACGGTTATCACGCTCTCTTAGGAGGGCACGCCCCAGAGTGTGAGAAACACTGTATCGAATAACTTACGTTCTGGAAGATTCCTGGCATGTCACCTATCCCCTAAGTAGCTACAAATATTCGAGCATTTCTTTCAACTGAAGGGACAGGCGTCTCGTACAAAAAATTATTTATGTGAACCTAGAAGAACAAGTTAATGCACTTTCGAATACCTGTTGTAGTAAAGCCTATCAATAAAAATGTTTTCTGCCTCATTCACGTATTGGAATTTCTGTTCTTTATATCTGCTTTTTTACTCCATAGTTCGCAGCCTGCATACTTGTGTGTGATTCCGAATTGTCTCTTGGCCCCAAAATCCTACCAGTTTGTTGGTCTGATAACGAATAAATCTGCATAATTATTTAAATGTTTCTTCAGCTCCAGAAATGAATCCAGTTCTAGCTTTTTTTTTTTATTAATTTAAAATTTATCAACATTTTTATACGGGGTATATCTTAAAAACCATGTTTTTCAGGCACACAATTGCTGCAAATAATATACAAAATAACATTAATAGACCGAGTGAATTATTTACAAAGGTGAAATATTTTTGCCAAAAAAGACCTTTTTAAGTTTTTACGTTAAAGCAAAATTCAAAATCACTCATTGAAACGAATTAAGTTGTAATTATATGAAAACTAAGGGCATTTTAAAAGTTATTGAAATTGGGAATATTATTCTCGATAAAATATGTCTTAATATAAAACTGTAGGCCCTTACATATAATATAATGCGCTTTTTACATAATGCCTTGCCTTCAGATTTAAATACATTGAAGTAATATTTGATCTTTCACTTTAACATACGATATTAAAAAAAGTCACTGTGCATTAAAATATAGTGGATAAATAAATAACGTGTGTATATTATACAAAAAAGAATACATTAATGCAAACAAGAAAATGCATATTTTAATTAGATACATTACTCTACCTATAATAATGAAACAAACAAAATATTTTCGTTGTATATATAATATATGAGTAAAATATATGGTGTAAAAGAATATTGTACTAAAACAGGACAATAACAGAACGTACAAGAATCTGAGATATTGAGCTATAAAAATGGAAACTATTGAAAGAGTCATTTGACTAAAATGGAGAACTATTATAATTTCTACAGCTTTCACTGATTTAGGATAGGGAAATAGGGTTAACCATTGCCTTATGGATCAACCTTCCCCGTTCAGCAGAAATTTTGTACATAAAAGAAAAACAGAACCCTATTAAAAATTATATATATACCTGAAAAGAATTTCATAATTAAAATCGTATTCATCGAAAAGTATACTCTAAATTGATCTGAAGTAATTAATTTCATGTCGTTGAATATTTAATTATATTTTAACGTTAGATAACGATTAAATTGTTTAAATCTGCTAAAAATTTAAATAAATTAAATTCAATAAAGTCAGATCAAAATTTGATATTTATTTTCTCGAAGAAAATCTACTCTTTCGAAGTAAATAGTGTACTGTCAGGAAGCCATTTACGACACGATAACAAACCACTATAAATACGTTTTTCGCTTCTCAATTCAAAACCGTGACGATACATCAAAAGATTTGTTTCTCACGACTCGTAGTTTCAATATTTTCCAAAAGGCATTATTTGAAATCTGATATCTGCGTACGGATGCGCCACACGTAACTTCAAAATGGACATTTATCGTGGCATGATGCTATTCCAAGGAATATAAGAGCTCATCCTCTTCCAAAAGACATAAGGCGATTTGAAAGCAACTTCTGCACACAGAACGATTTCACTTATTCCATCGATTCGTCTTAGTCTTTTCCGCCTTGGAATTCTCTCAAAAAGGGGAAGGGGAGGAAAGTAAAAATAAAAAAAGAAGGAATTGCAACAAACTTTACTTTTCAAGCGAGTGAGTTCTTAAGGGTGGTGGTTTTACAAGAAAAGGAACGTGTAGCGAAGTTTCTTTTCGGGTGGTGGGAGTTAAACATCAACTCCGATAAAAAATGAAGCATATTCTAGACACTTTCCTGAGTGTTTTTGTTTCTGTTTGAAACCGAAGAAGGGGGATGCTGGAAGGTGGTGCATAAGAACTGTATTTTTGCATGCAAACTGGCGTGATAGATGATATTCTCTGGTACACTTTGTTTCCATAATGCTTTTTTCCAAAATAACTTAAAGAATTTATACATTCTGTGGGAATGTATTGCATTTATTTTAAGAATTAAAATTTCATACACAATTGAAAAGGAGCAGCTTTATTTTAAATTTAATACGCTTAAGTTAATAATTTGTTTTATGATTCATACAAACCAGTAAATACAAATATGTGAAAAAATCCTATTTTATCAGAACCACTTTTAGGAAAACAGTAAAAATGAAATTTAATGTATTCTCCCACATTGTAAAGTATTTATTTGTTTCCGTTTCCAAGACACTCGTTTGTAGCTGTTGTTTTTACTAATGCCACCCGATCAACAGTTGCAAACCAAAGCTCCAGAAACTCATTCTGTCAAGGAACTTAAGTTATGTCTGTTGTTTTGGCCACAGCTTTGAGCACTACGCAAATTGCAGAATGTTTTGCCTCTACATTAGCCTCAAAATTAAAAGAGCTCACGAAGGGGTAGTAGGAGAGTCTCCCAAACTTCCCGCCTGCCACCAACTTCTCGAGAAAATTTTTGGTTCGACTGACATTTAAAGCAACCTAACACCACACATTTACATTTACAAAAAATCTCTCATGTTTTCAAGATTCGAACCTGGGCCCTCGGCACAGTAGTCATCATCCCTAGCAACTATCACGTCTAGGCGGCTGTAATTCTCACTTTGTTAAGTTTAAATCAAAATGTTTCATTCAGATACACCGGAAAACTTTTGTAGCTGCGGTAGATTTATGGTCAAGGTCACAGATTTGTGGCTGGTGCGCCATGAGCTCGAGCCATGTGCTATTGAAGACCAGCCGTGCAGATGGGGAAGATGCGCGTTAAATCTGCCTAGGATGAAATGTTTTCCCGTCGGCATGGTGTGGATGTTAGAAGAGGGGATGCCAGCTGAGATGTCGTCCTCGTTACTTAACCAGGGTTCAAAATTACGAGGTTAGTCGCTAAAGATCTTCGTGTGGCTGAATAGTGCGAAGTAAATTTTCACTCATTCACCCAAAAAAATTTGTTTGAGAAAAATTTCAAACTGTCGTTTAAGGTGATGGTGTTGCATTAAAAATATTGAAGATTTTTAATTGGAAAATTAGTATAAAATAAATCAATAAAAATTGGACAGACAAATGTTTTTTGAACCAAAAGTAATACAAAATCTCCATTACTATACATTTGCTTATTTCTTTGTATTTTTTATATAAAAAAAAATCAAAGAAAAGCTGTTCTGAAAAATTAATCTGAAAAATTAAGAATGCGATTTAAGATTTGCAGTTCCTTCAGTGCCTTTTAATCTCGATTAAAGTTCTAGACATCTCAATTTTTAACGTTTATTTTTATATATCTGAGAAAATCTACCCGATAACCAAAGAACGGTTATTCTTTGGTGCTTGGATTCTCATTTCATTCACCAGAATTTGCTTCTGTGATCACCATACTCTTCTAGTTACACATCTCGTCTGGTATTCTTGATTCTGACTTCACTTTTATTTCAATGGGAATTAAAATGAAGAGACTGAAAATCAATGCGGCGTCACTTGACTATATTTCTCTTTAATCTATCATGAATCTAACAGTGGGCTCCAATTATTAATCTAGTCGTTTTGCTGTAAAGTAAAAATGTGAAAAGTGTCAGCAACTAGTATTCTGCAAGCCCTCAGAGGACAATATCAACATGCCTAGTAAATTTGCAAGGCAAAATACCGTATTTTTTCCGGTACAGTTCAGACTGAAGATGAATTACAAAATGTTTCTCAGGAGGAACACACTCCAACTGATGACATCCTTTAGGAGTTCATCATTTTCCTCTTTAGGAACACGATGCAGAAAAATTTAGCTAAGCTTTCTAGGGAACCATTTTGTCTCAATGAATAGCACGGTATGTTTAGAAAGAGCTGAGTATCTTAAGTCTCTTGAGATGCACTTAGACATTCTAGAATGTACGTAAGATTCGAAGTTTATTCGCTGTGAATTTTCCTTTTCCGTAGTACTTTTGGAAAAATAAATGTAACAGTTCTATTGATTTCAGTCTCAATGGGAAGGTATGTTTTAAAATTTAAACTAAAGGAACATGTCGCGTATACTTAACGCAATGAACATATCAGGCTTAGGAAATGCATGTAAGTTTGTGTAGTGAAAGGATAAAGACGAATGCAAGGTAATTATTGAACTAATGTCCCATGAAATATTTCCTACATTCTTTGTATAGCAATAATGCGTTTAATAAAACTGCAAGATTATAGTAAATAGTAAACCGTATTGTGTGCATTATAGGGTCGTACAAATTTATATAATCACATGTTTCATTAATATATTCTTATGTAGTGCTTCTCAAACTTTCAATATTTCTGACCCAATTTCCAATCATAATTTTCATAGCGTGTCCCCCCATACAATAATAATGTTTTGAATTCAATATAAATTTAACGCTAAAGCAACACTCGACTTAAATTATAAACTGTACAAATTAACAAGATAAGTTTTAAATTTTGTCTATGGTTTTTTATATAATAGACCATGAGATCACTATTAATTATTAAACTTGTTCTCAATTTAGTATTGGTGAATTAAGGATCAAATACATTACGTAGTATTGACACATTTATAAATATATTATATCGTTGTAAATGTGTATTTTTTTTTATCCCAGAATGTATTTCGTTTCGATTCTTTTCAATCAATTAATATTTTTTAAATCTTTTATTTTTGACTTTTCGGTATGCGTTTGCCCCCCTCCCCCCATAGGTTTATCACACCCCTCTGGTAGGATTATCACGCACCCCTAGGGGGTGCCCCCCACAGTTTGAGAAACACTGTTCTTATGAATTTAATTTAGTGTAATAGATGTGGAAGAATGATGAAATGAATATCCATCAGTGAATTTAAACTCTACATGTTGTTTTTAAAAAACTAATGAAAAAATGGGTAAAATGTGTAATATGAGACACATAACTTTAAAATATCAATATAATTCAAAGTAACAATTACTTGTAAAACGCTTATTTCAAAAAATGCTGTATTTGTACTTTATTTTCATATTATGCGTATTAATATAGGGGAATGAAAGACTATACGTATTGAAAGTTGTCCCAATATCAATATAGCATCCTTCGTTACCCCCATAAACGTCTGCTAAATGTGTCACCACTCTTTACATAGTCAAGCGCATGCCATGCTTTAAGGAGAAAAGAAAAAAAACAGAAATAAGTAAAAAAATGCTCTAAAATAAGTAAATCCTTTGAAAACCCTTCAAAGTCATTTTATTGTATTTCAAAACCTCCGGAATAGTTTTTCTTATAGCAGCACAAGGAAAAAGAATGAATTTCGGAAAGTGGATATATACGCCCCAAAGGCAGTTAACGTATTGGTTGGGCAAGACTTATATACACGCCGGAGACAGTTAAGGGTTAAGTTCTTTAGTTACATATATGTTTTTAAAAACTGGGGCTCTTTGCTTTAAATTTGAAGAAAAATACTTTTTTTGGTACTAACAATTTTGAAAAAAAAATTATCTACGTGTGTTACTTTATTCTCAAAAATCAGATTGTTAAAAAAGGAGAAAGAAAGAAGCAGAATACCACAATAAGTTCTTCCTACCAAGTAAACGAAATCAGAAGTTTGATATTAAATCATTGTTTTCCATCCGTCTTTTGTGATATTACAACTTTAAGTCCTGTTCTTTAACATTAGCTGAACTCAGATAAATTTTCTTGAATAAATATTATAGTTACGTTTATGTTTTTGGCCGTGCATAAATTCAATTGATGGAGTTCTGTATTAAAGAAATCTGAATTTGTATTGTGGATTCTCCTACTTATAATAAGTTTAGTATTTAAAAATAACTTATGCTAGTTTTCATCTCCTTAGAGATTTCAATATTCTTTTAGTAATATATTTTAGAACTGATTTTTTGAAAATTGTATTTCTTGCGCAATTTACAAACAATTAAGTTGGGATTCAATATATTTTCATTATAATGACCGATAATATTGGAAAATAATTCCGTTAGCAACTAAATTTCCGTGAGTTACAAAGAACAACAGTTATTTAATACATAAGATGTCTGAAAAGTATGGTTACATTTTTAAAAATGAATTAAAAGGAAACGAAGATTCTTACTCGAGGTTTTTTATATACCATAAAAAAAAGATTAAAGTTTCTATTTAATGAAATGGAAACCAGATGGCGCAATGCCCACGTGTTACAACCATCTCGTTTCAAAAGTGGTTTCACCATAAGAAGTACAATTTATTGAATGTGTATCACACAAATATACAAATCTGCAACGCAGGTGTAGTGTGAATGGAGCATCACCACTCTGAAGTATGGAAGTGAAAAATGTTTCAAATGAAAAGTTCCTCCTCGTCGATGATTGGAAAGAAGTCCAATATACTGTGGCTACTTAGATCTCTAGACATAACATCTTTGGACTTCTTGTTTGTATACGTGAAAATCATTGTTTACAGATCTACAATTCATATTATGGATGATTCATATTATTGAGTCGAATTATAATGGTCATTCAGAATGCTGATTCTACATTGCTTCATAGAACATGGCAAGAAATCTCGAATAGACTCGATGTGTTTCAAACAACTATTATTGCGCGCACTGAATTCATTCAACAAAACATTCTAAAAAAGAGAAAAGAAAACCTTTGTTACTTTCAATATAGAAGAAAAGAACCCGTAAGAAAGTTTCTTTGTTTGTGTTTATTTGTAATTAACATTTGAAAGTGAAGCCCCACTTTTTGGACATCAGGTACATCTGAAATCATTAAATTATGACTCTGTTCTCTTGTCGTATTTTTAAGTGCTTTAAACGTAGTTAATGTGTTTATTTTTCAAGGACCATAGCTCACTTTTTTACTTTAGATCATTCATGTTCGAAATTTTGCTCTAAGTTAGCGTTATACGAAAACGATTTGAAAATTTATAAAAATTTAGAACTACACATATAACTTTAACACTCAAATTGGCCATATTATTTCGATTATCTAGCGTTAATGTGTAATGATATATATTTATTATGATATACAAATCAGTAACAAAGAAACAATCTCACATTCAAACAAACAAAAAAAGTAGAATGCATTTTGATTTGATTTCTTTAAAAAGGCAAGATTTGACGATAGCATCCCAAAAGAATATTCGAAAATAAAACACTCGAAATCACTTCATTCAATTGGAACCAAAACCACGTCTTCTCATAAAACGGTAATAAAACTGCAAACAATCGTCCTTTGTTTATATAACAACTTTATAGGCACCAATCGAGGAATTTTACAACCAGAGTTTTCCCACCGAACTTCATCAGCAACAGAAGATCTCGGATAAGAGTCCGATTATGAGCGCGCTAATGTAGATGACTAAGTAGACAGTTGAATAATTCTGTATCCCACGCTGGAAGAATATAGGATTCTAAACTTCAGAACCAAACGAAGCGGCATAATTCTTAGGACCAAAGTTAGGCTTCCATTAGGTTTTATAGAGCGCAAAAATGTAACTTTGCAGAGTTGGAGTACACGAATCCCTGGGAGTGCATTTTCTGGGTTCATAAAACGGCGAATATCATTTTTGTTGTGCTAAGAGGAATCGTAAACTCTAGGGTACTTGCGTTTACGACTCTCGATTTTTTTCAAAAGAGAAAAAAAAATCATAACGCACTTTCACCATTTTTTAATGCAGCATGTGCCGAGCTGGGTGTGTAATGGCATTTCTAGGAGTTATACTGAAAGTGAAATTCTGTGGGATTGTTTTATATACGGTTAAAAGGCATAAACTTCGTTTAAAAATAAGACACAACGTATAATTTGTAGTAGTCATAATTTTAATACCTGTATGTCATGCTAAATGGTTACATAATAAATAAATGAAGATACGGTATCATATATTTTCAATGGAATTATACTATGTGAATTAGTTTTTAGAAATATATTTTTTCTTTTTTATACTCATATCTTTAATGTAAATTTTGATCTTGAATATTTGGAGCATTAACAATCGATTTGCATTTATTATTTAAATAAAGTTATCTCTATTGTATGCAATTTTGTATAAATTTGTTTCTGTATTATGTATATTACAAATTCAGTGTAAAATTGGAAAGTACATTTTATGATCGATTGATTGGTTCTGATTTACAATTGATGATGGTTATATTCATATAAATTTTAAGATAATTGTAAGAAGTCTTATATGTTTTAAAATATTATTTATATGTGTTTTAATATAGAAATATCGATTTAGAAATTATTAAGGAACTCAATGTTATGCAAATTATTTTATGAAAATGGTCAAAATTAGTGTTTTTGCGTTTTGGAGATTTTTGAAAAAAATATAAGTTTTGTTATTCTATCTGAAGTATTAGAAAATAATTGTGCTACTTATTTTTATCTTTTTAATCATACTTTATTCGCTTTTTCATTAAAAAAATGTCTCAAATGAAGACATTTAATTTAATATTAATTTAAGCGATTAAAATACATGTGGTATATTTTTCCATCCATGAATTTAATATCTCGCGAAAGAGAATGCATTAAATTACACAATTAAAATATTTTTACAGTTCTAAAAACAATACAATGTGTTGTGCAATTATATAACTAAAATATCCAAGTACTAATTGATAATATGATGAGAAGAAAATAACAGTTGTAATGAAGACAACGTAAGAGGTATTAAAAAAACCAAGACACACATTTGCACGAAAAAGAAATACTCTATTTTTAAAATTAACTATACTTCAGAAATACTTTTGGGTGTTGATTAAGTAATTAAAATAAATATTATGCAAACACAAAATTATTTGAATTTGCAAAAAAGGGGATATTTCTTTTGTGAGTAAGGTAATTTCTAATTACTTTAAATAATATGAGTTTTGTGGATGTAAAACTCCCTAGCGGTCAATGTCAGACTCGTGACTGACGTCTCAATTTTTCAAACATTTAAAGACCCGCCATGTAGCTGGATCCGATGCACGTTAAATCTGTCGAAGCTCACAAAAGTCCTCCAGTTGATGTGGTGCGGGTTTTTTTTAAAGGGGTGCCATATCCGATGTTATCCTTGACCGTGTTTCAAAATTACGAGATCTGTCACCAATAACACTCGCATTGCTTTATAATACAATCTTTAACATACACTTACTCAGTATTTTCGATGTATACATACAGTTTTGCAGCAATACTATTTATATATATAATTTTTGAATCTTTAGGGCTCACAGGACCCTCTTAACAGATATCCGTGCACTCGAAAAAAACATCCTTCTTCAAACCAATGTAACTTAGCACTAAAACAAAACAATAAATTGAATTTTTACCACGTGATAAACATATATATTCACAATATTTCTCAAATTTTCAGAGAACTTGAGAAAATTATAAAAAGTTATAAAGAAATAAAAATTATACAATTTTTCAAAAAAATGGAAAATCAGTATTTTACACCGCACATGATTCTGAAGTACAAAACTGATCAAAATTTACCAAATTAATTTTATTTGGGATAAAAATGTTCCCTTTTGAAGTTATACTAATTTTTAAAAAAATTTAGAGGAAAAAAAT
>BMAV01012224.1:601415-635734 GCA_019973955.1 Trichonephila inaurata madagascariensis | reverse complement strand
CAAGGGGCTAAGAAAAAAAATGAAGCATTTGGAATTTTTCATTATTTTAATAAATGTAATTGGAAATTTTATTTTATTAAACATTTGTCAGGCAAATTATTCTTTTCAACATTATTAGGCTTCCATTGTTTTGGGATTGTTTTTTTATTACTTTAACATTTATATTAACGTTAATAAAAGATTAATATTTTAATAAAGATGCATGAAAATATTTCCTTTGTCTTATAACTTTCTCTACGTTTGTATAAATAGCGTGTTTCAATGTTTTTTGAAATAGAAATGAAAGGACTGTATTAGGTTTACAAAAAAAAAGTTGCTTGTAATTTTATATGCGTGTGTTAAAATGAATTATTTTTGTTATAATGCATCCAGAAATCCATAAATATTGAAAATATAGTAATATTAAAAAAGAATAGTGTGTACATGTAAACAAGTAACATAAAAAAAGTCATTTCCTACTTAGATTAACAAGGAAAATTTTATTTTAGCTACTTTTCATGAAATATTTACAATTAATATAAATATGTATATACACATTTGACAGAATTACAACATTAAGTGGTAATAATTCATTTTTATTAATTATCATTAAAGTATCGTATTTTTATCCAAAATAACAGTGTATAGAAATTTCAGCTCAAATGTGCGCTTTAAAATGTGAGAAAAACATTTTCAATTTTGACACAAGACGCCAAAAGGGCTTCTAAGTCACCAAAAATGATGCCAACGTGGCTGTATTTGTAATTCTTTGAATAATTAGTTTTAATCAATTAATTCTTATTAATTACAATAAAATTACTGTATAGTCATCCAAAATAATCATGTATATAAAATTTCAGCTCAATTGAGCACATTAAAATGTATTTTATTAACTATTGTAAATTCCACCAAGATAAATAAATATATAGAGAGTGTTAGCTAATAGTAGGAATTGGAAAAAGAACGAAAGTATAAAATTGGAAAACAGACTGAGACTAATGTTTACGTTAAATAGAAATAAAGACATAGAAAGAAAAAAAAACTTAAAGAAGCATTTGAGGCACATGTGTTTTCCCCCTTATTCTCATGTGCATGTTCTTTAATCTTTTTTTAAGACTTTTTACAACTAATAATTTTTAAAAAATAGAAATACATTTATCAGATAAAACAACTAGAAAATCTTGAACATATAAGACAAGCGTAAATTTTGTTCAACATGAAATATTACTCTGTTTCACACAAAGTATTTTTAAACCATTCAACTGTGTACGAAAAATTACAGTGTAGAAAGCAAACGATGCAAGTAAGAAGGGTGAAAAAAAAAACCTCATTATTTACAATTCAAGTGAAACAACTTTCCTAAATCTTGAATTGCTGTAATTTTACAAAAGAAAAATAATTATGAAAGCGAATAATGATGTCTTCAGTAACTCTGAATGCTGTCGGAGACACTTTTCTTTTTTTATCTCTTACATTTTTGATAACAATATCCCATAGGCTCATTTTATCTTGTAAGTAGGGAAGTAATAGGATGCATAGTGATAATAAAAATACATGAATATGTCTTAAACAGGTTTTGTAAAAAATATTCATAACATTTACATAATAAAAGCGGAAATTATAATAGTAAGGCAATTTTTATATAATAAATTATATACGAGCTAATCGCAAGAGGATACTTTAAAGACCTCCTACAACATAGAATTAGTTCACTGAAGCAAACTGTACCAAGTCTGGAATGCTATTTGTTCTTCTGAGGATATTATTCATCAGTTTTATATAAAAATATAAAACGTTATAAAATATTCAACGCAGCAAGTAAATAAAGTTCTTCCGTTCTTTGTTTAAAAAATAAATATCTTTATACACTTTTTCTTTCTGTTTGCAATACATTAAACTTTAGCTTCCAATTTTATAAAATTATTTTTTATAATAATAACTATAAAATCTCCTGAGAAAAAATTTGGGAAGTATGACTATTTTCTTCAATATCTTGTAACTGAACGTCGCCTGAGAATATCTACGGAATCTAAGCAATAACTTACATTTCAACGTAGGAGAAAAAACAGCCATTTGTGCACATTTTTTTTTCCTTATAATGTAAAATAATACAGCATATTTCTCTTTATTTCGGCAAATCAAAGTCTATTTTTCAAAACTTATATTATTTAAATAACTAAATATTTCGTTGTTTTTACGTAATGATAACTAACTGGCACTGATACTGAGTTGAGTGGGAGTTTTCGAATCTTTTATCTTATAACACATGAGAATTTGAATGACGTTAATCCCTTTCAAATTTTCCTTTTACTAAAATTTAGTTATGATGGTAATAAAATGTAATTATTCCATATTAATAAAAGTTAAGAATTACACTTGCGTGATTAAAATTACTTGTATAGTAAGATTTAAAGATGGGTGAATGAATGATATTTTAGAGGAATGAGTGGTACGAGTCTAGCCAATCCAGTTGTAGCGAAAAAAACCGTACTTCTAGGTTTGGAAGAGAAGCTTCACTATTCAATTAGTAGTTATGTGAGTTCGAACAAGTCAAACAGCACAAAACTAGCGTAGAAGTGAGGAAATAAATTTTAAGGAATCCGGCTACTTACGACATTTTTTTTTAAATTAGATATAGGGTAAAAATTAGATAGAGTTTTTGTGATTTTTAAAATTATTTAGTACATTATAAGAAAAAAAAAAGCTAAAATATAGAAGAGAAAAATAAATTATTACTACTAAAATGGGAAAAAATGGTAAAAATTGACAAAAAATTATATAAACAGGGCCCGCGTTGTACAAAAAACAAATGAACAAATTCTCAATTATTCAATTTTGATGTATTACTCTCCTATCCGTTTTTGAAATGACCTTTAGTATAAGAGATAGTTTCATTTTTACAAAGACTGGAGCAGTTTATCTTAGTTATTATATGAAATTGCTTAAAAGAGCAGGGATTATATTCATTTAAGGGACAGTAAATTTTGTAAATAGAACTGTAATTGGTAAGTATGAAGGTCAAAACTCTTCTACTCTTATACAATACATACACACAAAATTTCAGCAAATTATTTTAAAAACTTTTTTGAGCAATCACCGTCCCCGTTTGAGTTTTTCGAAAAAAAAAAAAATAAAACGCATTTCAAGTAAAACGTATTTTATAGTTTGGCATCTTATGTAAAGTTATGTTATCTGTTTTTGCTAAAACAATTGTAGGGTTTTTTTTTTAGTGAATGGAAAAAAAACCTTGGTATTTTTGTAAAGCTAATAAGATGGTCTATAAAATAAAATAATCAGAAAATTTGTCAATTAAAAAAAGAAAAAAAATCATGATTTTAGGGTAATCGGATACCTTAAAGGAATAATTGAATAGAAAATGCATTAAATTGATAGAAAAAAATTCAGATAAACTATATAGAACCAGGGTCCATTACAATTGATATGTGTTTGGGAAATTAAGATCAGGAGAAATCTATTTATATAGGAAGTGCGAAGAAAAGATATCTGAGTACAATGTTTGTTACTTAAATGAATAAAGAAAAGGTAGTATGGCTTAGAATAGCGACGTGAACTGGTACGGGGCCACCCAAGGGACATTAAATTATCTCCATTTTGTTTTCTGCGATGAATTACTCTCTAATGAGTGTGACTTTTTTTTATAGAAATCCCTTTATATTCAATGTTAAATTACTGTACATTCATTTTTTGGGGTAATCGTATTTTTTATTTTAAATTTTAGTTTTGACCAAATGATAGCACAATTGGGACAGTGTTTCTGCATTATATTTTAAATAAAGCTTTGAGAGCTCCATGATCAAGAAAAAAATTATATATATCAAATATTTAGACTATAAGAACTACTTTGCTGTATGTACTAGACAGGCTGCGTATTACCTGCAAAATACCATTCCATCGCTGCTTCCAATAATAGAATGGTTATTTGGAGAACTAGGTGGTAGTTTTGGGAATTGCCATGTAGGAGGTTACTATTCGTTTGTTTTACATGAATACTAGTAATACTCATTCAAGCAAAAGTAGAATACATTTGAAAACGCTTCTTTTGTGAATTAATTTATAGTATGAATACACTAATCAGCCATTCTCTTTGATATTTTGACACTAAATCATACATAACTAATAGCATGCAATAAAGCAATTACACTTTTCAGATACTCTGAGTTAAAGATGAAAAATTTGCAAATTTACAAAATGCAATTTTTAGGAACACCAACTTATGATTTCAAGATTCAAGTGCAATTATATTCTATGAAATTTTTTTTTTATTTCCTTTCTTTCTATTAATATACCTCAATCTTATCTTGATTATTTAATGAAACAGTTTGGTTTATCAGAAATGAAAGTTAAGAAACTTATTGATTCTCAAGGCCATTTTAATTTTAATTCCAACTAACCACAGAGAATTAAAGTTTGCTAAATTCTGTTTTCAATTGATACTCATGAAAAAGATAATTTTGAGTGAGTGAGTATAAGAGAATATTAACGTCGCACTGTTCATCTACACGAGGGCTTTTGAAGACTGACCCCGTAATTTTGAATCATGGTCAAATGATAATGACGACATCTGAGCTGGCACCCGCCTCTCCTAAATACCACATCACACCAACGGGAGGAGGTTTGAGCTCTCGAAAGATTGAACGTGCATCGCTCTCTTACACTGCGGGTCATCAGTGGTACAGGGCTCAAACTCATGGCCCGCCAGCCAGTAGTCCGTTGCCTTGACTACTGGTCTACTGCGGCCACGGGAACAATTTGAGAGATAAAAGATAACTTCCTTAAAGTATAAGCAGATAAAAAACGCTCTAATATTAGCGCTCTAATAAAAAACGCTCTCAATAGCGAAGAAATAAGCTTCTTTTACTAATAATTTGAACGAGTGTTGTGCTTTCAAACTAATCTGAATTTTAGTCTAATCTGGTTTGAATTTAAATTATTATAGGTAAGCACTTAAACTTTTTAAAACTATTTGAATTTTTGCGAATATTATATATATTTTGTGTTTATATGTACACGTTTATTTAGAATCATATTCTTATTTTATTGCTTCCATGTTGGGATTATATTAAATTGGAAATGTGATTTATTTGTTTATATATTTATTCTGTGGATGTTTGAGTCAGATGCATTTGCTTCCTTCTTTGTTTTAGTCAAATGCATATTTTTTTTTTCAGGAGATGCGCTTGGATTTAAATAAAAAATATTTGATTTTGTAGTTTTCACAATTTTTTTGCATAATTCCACACAAAACAATTTATGATATCTTTAAAAAATTTACAAAATTTATGAACTCTTTTTTGTATCAAGTGATTTTAAGCGAAGTACTTTTTTATTAAACTTATGAGCAGATGTATCTTTTTAGCATATGCAATAATTTATTAAAAAATATATGGTTATTTTGCTATATAATATTTTGATGTCTTGTTAGAAAATTAAATTAAAAATATATTGATTTTTCAAAGGCATAATCATACGCTATCAATATTATTTAAATTATTTAATGCATCATTATAAATAATGTACAACAACCTCTCAACTTAAATATCGCTTATGTTATAGAACGACAGAAAAAATGCACGATTCCAAGTATAGACAATTGAAAAATTTGGGGTAGAATTTTATTGGATTGAGTAGAAAGTCTTACTGAATATAAGTTAAAGAAATCGCGCGCGCGCGTTTTAGATTAAAACATATTTCGTCTAGTTTTGAATTTATACATTTTGTTAAAAATTCAGAAAGCTTTCTGTAAATAATCATTTAAAAAATTCAAAAGGAAATCAAGGAATTTTATCCCTTACTAATTTGTATGAAACGAAATCATTATACTTACTGAGCAAGAAAAAAAAAAGTCACAAATTTAAAGAAAATGAAATTTAATTATATAAGTAGTACTTCGATATATATTTCGATGGAATCAAATGTAGTTGATGAATAAATCTTGCTCTAAGAATATAGAATTACTTAATTTACTTGTTAAAATTTATGCTCATGCTTAGGCATTAACCATTAAATTCCACGTTTAATATTTTTGCTAATGGGAATATACTGAACATGAGGTTTTTAAATTTCAACTTTTAGAAGTAAGAATTGTAGTTTTTTCTTTTCTAGAAAAGGGAAAAAGAAAATTAGTTAAGTGTAAAAGTAAGTGATATGTAAGTGTTCTCCGAATTTCCACACATTTCTTATAATAATATTTTTCTATAACATATATTTCTAAAATGAATAGAATTAATACTTTTAAAAATTTTGTGTAAAATAGAGTAAGTAATTTGTACTTGTATGTGTTATGTATTTATAATACTCTATGTTATGTTTATTTTATACTAAAATTGTAATATTCAGAATCAACGCTGTCCCATACATTATAATGGCGATTCAATGGGGCCGAGATCTTGGCGGTAGAGCTAAGTTGGCATCATTTTTGGCGATCAAGTTAATGGCTTGACGACCATTTTGGTGAGTTCTTGACCCTGTGGATTCTTCTGAAAATTAGCGGTATTAATTCACGATCTATGACGCAAGCGGATCCTTCTCGAAGGATTTGCGACGCCTATAAATAGGAGGACGCTCGCCGAAACTGAATTAGTATTTGTTTGCTAGTAAGTAGCAGCGTTTTTTTAACCGTGAAGAGTAGTTTAGTGATTACTTCTTCTATTGATTAGAATGAGATGAATTGCTTGTGAATAATTTCTTACATACGTGCATTTTGGACACTGGAATGTCTGAGCGTTGTTGAAGGTGTGAAGATCTTCTGACCTTTATTTTGCGAATATCGCTGTTTAATCCTGTATTTCAAGGATTGTTTTATCGACAGTAAATTTACATCGCTCCTGAAAAACTGTCTCGTTCTTTGCCACTGATTTGCATAAAGTCCTCGTGCCCCGATTAATGTAACAATACTTTTCGTACAAATTATCTCAATGCAGGTATATAGATAAAACTATATGCATTATGTTTGGAATCAAAGTATTTTTTCAAATACTTAGTATTTAAAATTTTTATTTTCAATATATATATATATTCAGAAGTTATTATTTGTATGTGTATTATGATACTACCAGAATACAAGTATATATTTGTGTATCTTAAGAAACATATAAAAGAAAGAAAAGAAATGTCACTTTATTTTTACACACATTCAGTGATCTAGAATTCTATTTAATGAAATACAGCATCTTCTTAGCAAAAAAGTAAATGTAAGCTTCAAAGTCAATTCTTCTTTTTTTTTTTTAAAAAAAAAAAAAAATTAGAAAAAATGAAAAACAAATCTTAAAAAAAAATTAACTGAGGACTGGTCTTAAAACTGCATTCAAACAGATTTAGAAGCATCTTACGTAATAACATGGAGCTTGATTTTAATCCTCTTGGTTACTTCAAAAGTCACCCTTGCTTTTATTTGCCTCAAAATAGGTTCTACCGTACTTGGGAAAAATCAAACAAAGAAGTGCGGAGTGTTATATATATAAAAAAAAAACTTTAGCGAGACCTAACGAGTGAAGACCGAATTTGTGTCGGTTTACCCTCTTTTTTTTTGTAACATTTTTTTTATATGTCCCTCGTTTGTATCTCGAAGTTTGAGACAATTTATTCCATTAAATCCTTCCTTTCGTTTTCCCATGCTACTATCCTTTTTTTTTTATTTTTCTGAAAAACCGGAAATTCCTGTTTCCTTTTTCACTTCTTTCTTTGATTTCCTCGCTCAACAATCTATGTAATTCGAAAGAAAAGAAAAAAAAGGTGTTTATTAAAGACGTTGCAAGAAAAAGTGATTTTTATATTCTGGAAGAACAACATTTTAATTTGAAGTTATGAGCTGTTTACTTTCTGCTCGAAACTGTAGACGCGAGAACGGTTGGTAGAGCTATCCGTCGTTGTTCGTTGTTTTCAAAGTCATAAAGTTAGATGAAAACACTGTGGGAAAAAATTCGAAATATTTTGGGAAACATTCTAGTTTATTTGTTTATTTTTGAGTAAGTTTTCCTTCGTTGATTTATTTTCCTTTTATTATGTAAACTCTCGTTTGTCTGTGGACTGTTTCTCCCTTTTATATTTTATTTGAGAGAAAAGAGTGAGATTTCTTCTCTCTTTTTTGTGTGTTCTTTCCACTATCTTATTTTATTCTCTCATATGATTTACTTGATCTTGCTTTTTTTCTTACGTTTCTCCTTTTTTGACGGTTTTCTTATCATTTTTCTTTTCTCTTCCGTCATCTTTCTCATTACATCTCTCTATATATTGTATATTTTGAGTTCCATTTTTTCTCTTGTTTTTTAACCTTAAAATCCTTTCTTTATATTTTTACTTCTTTCATACATGTAAACAAATTTTTAGGTGGAAAAATATGGGGATCCCTATAAGACTGCTAAATAATAACATATATATATTGTTATGTAGATCCGGGTCCGAAGATTTTATGCAAAACAATCACAAAGAAAATAAATAGTTCTTTAAGAGCAATGCGAATTAATTATCAAAAGTCCAATCCTTTAAATACAAGATTCAGCATCAATATTCACATAGTTTATCTCCGAAGGTCTTCACACCTTCAACAGCAGTCAAACGCAATCATCAGTGTTTAAAATACACGTATGTAAAATATTATTAAAAAGCACAGACGAGCTAATGAAAACAATGCTCATTACTCTCTGGTTGAATCAAGACTGACTGTTTGCGGTTGGCACTGCTCTATTAATATATCTGGTGGAAACTTCCAGAAAAATCTGCATGTGTCATAGTGTGTGAAATTAGTGGAGATCCACTACTTTCTAGAAGAATCCAGAGGGTCCCAAACTCGCCAACATGGTCGCCAAAGCCGCCAAATTAGCGGCCAATCTCGTCCTTAAATATTATGCCAACTTTGCTCTATCGCCAAGGTTTCGTCAAGTTCTCATTGAATTGTCACTATAGCGTAAGGACGGCGTTTGCTTGTGAATATTACAATTTTAACATAAAATAAATGTAACAGAGAGTAATATAAATGCTTTACGCGTCCAAATACAAATTATTTACACTATTCACACAAAATTGGTAACAATATTTATTTTAAATCACAGTCGAAGAATCCACTGCTGTATTTATTATTTTTATATGGATTTTTGATGTGGCATGGAAGTTTATTTCACCGAATCTCAATTTTTTCAAATGAGTTTTTTTCTTATAAAAATACATTAATAAAACAATACAACCTACATTGCAAAAAAAAAAAAAAAAAACTTCATGACTTTGCGTAGCAGTACAGCTACTGGACCGTAGAACAATGGAAAAGTTACTTTTTCGGGTGTGAGTCTCGTTTACTTCTGCATTAATTGCATGATCATAGGTGTATTCACTAGGAATCAACAGAAGGAAAAAAAACAAGCATGTATTGCTGTATTCGTCTGAGGTACATATTTTGGCACGTTTTGGGTTCTTGAATGTACCTTTAATAACCATGCATACTTAACTATTGTGCCCATAATGTAAACACCTACATAACAACAATACGTCTTGCGAAAGGTATTAGCCTAATGCCACATACTATGTGACCATAATTGCCTGAGAATATTTTGAGGAATATGAGAACGACTTTCTCTTACTACCCTGACCGTCAAATTCCATAGATCTGAAACCGTGGGCAAATATGTGAGAGTATCTCGATAAGCATATTATAATGCAAGATTCTTATACTTAGCTCCTGATGCAAGAAAAAAGGCATTCCGGATAATGGGAAAATGGTAGTTATATTATGATTTAATTATATATATATATATATCGTTTTTCAAATTGAACTGCTTATTATTATTTTTATCATTGCAGGCCTAGTAAATCCCTCGAGATCTGGTATCTGTCAAAGATATATGCGTAGCACCATGTACTTAGTATTCCATTCGCCGCAAGTAATTATGACTATGTTTTCTCCCCAAAGGGATGTTCTCTGAGGATACGAAACTGTACTCGGAATTTAATTTAACAACATAATTTTCAATTTTTAGTTTAAGTCAGCAGTGTACTAATTTAGTTGCATTTAATAATCAAAACATGAAAGAAAAAAAAAAGAAAATGAGATATTTTTTAAAATTATTTATAGGCTGAATTCTGTACGTAACAGGAACACATAAGGTACAATAATCATTTAAGAATAATATTTTAACACCTCATCGGCATTGAACACTGGTAAAATAACTTCGAAATACATTACTGGAAATAATTTTTTTTTATCCCCTATATAAACAGACGATGTGAAGAGTGTTCACATCCTTGAAACACACACACCTTACGTAAATTCTAACAAAATAACATGATTAAAATGTATTCTTTTATAATTTACAAAAATATCAAACTCAGATAAATGCATTTATTTTATTAGTTTTCTTGTTATTTTTTTAAAAAATCTATTGGAATGTACAGAATTAAGAAACATTTTTATACTTTGAAAATCTAATGGCTCACAATATGCACTATGTATGAAACTATGTACCTTTTCCGTAATTTTGTTTCTAAGTTTTAAAGTTTACTTAAGCATGATGTTTGACTACAGTTATTTTTTCTTCTTTTTATATATAAAGTGTATAAACTTGTAGAGGCCTTTCAACTTTTTCAAATATTTAAAACCCATCAAGGCATGCTCAGATAAAAATCTTCCTCCTCTAATAATAGATTAAAATATTTAAAAAGTTACTTAATGGCATCTTTTCTCAGTTCTTAACACTTAATACAAAGAGAAAGGATGTAAAAAAAAAACTGGTTACGCTTCATATAAGCGAAAGAAAGAAAAATTGTTACTGAAAAAACACGAAAATATTCGAATGAATTCACAGTTTTCTTCCCTCCTTCTTTTTCCTTACACCTGAGCTCCCGATTTTTTTTTTCAAAGCTCAGCAATAACACTCCCGTAAAATTTTACGGTATGATAAGCCCCTGCTACGTTTTTACAATCCATTAGCTACGTATTTCAAAGCGATTTCTAAAAGAAAGTAGAAAAAGTCTTTGCTCTGGCTTTTACTATCAATCAAGTTTCAGGAATTCTCCGATCAGGCATATGGAGAGTCATTTTTTCCTCCCTATTTTCATTGAAATATTTTTTTGTCTCTGTTTTACTTCTTAACGTCATGTGTTGGAGCCAAGTCAGCTAAAATGTTAATTTTGTACTACTTTCATAAGATCGTGAGTTTGGGTTAAAGTAAGTAATTATCAGCTCTTTTTCAAAGGGCTTCTCTAAAAATTTATTCCTTTTTAATCCTCATAAAAAAACTGTTTAAAATATGTGCTTCAAAACCTTATTTGACATTGTTATTTTATTTTCAAATAAAAAAGAGCATATAACACTTGATAATCGGCTAGTTGGCGTAGTTGATTAAGCACTGGCCTTGTACGCACACGTTTTTGGGTTCGACCCCGGCCCATGTTGGTGGATTTTCATGCTGCAAAAGATCGACAGTCTCTATGTCGCATGTTTATGCGTAATGTTAAAGATCCCTTGATGCCTGTTTAATTTCGGTTCTATTGAAAAATAATAAACTCAAAGTACAATTTCATATTGTCAGAGCTCAGCTGCCTCCCTCTGGGTGGGGAAACAGGACATAAAAATTACATTCTGTCAATTGGTATCCACCTATATTGTGTCACACTAAAAAGGGATTTTAACTCGCAGGTAATGTATTAGATCAGCAATGTTTTTAAAATACAAATCCTCAGATCCTTTTGAATTAAAAAAAATATATAACGTTTAATTATAGATTATTATAAGTGTCTCTAAGAGTTAATTTAAAGTGTGTTTTTTTCTTTAAGGTTCGAGTGAGAGTTATATTAACGCCACACTAAAAAGCAACACGAGAGTTATTGAAAACGGGACTAGTAATTTTGAATCTCAGTCAACTGAAGATGATGACACCTAAGCTGGCACCTCCCTCTCTTAACTACCACACCAGCAAACGATGATTGAGCCTCATCAGGTTTAAATGCAACGGTTCCTCTTTACGGAGGGTCGTCCTATGCCACTTCGACCATATCCACTAAGGTGCCAAAGCCATCTTTCAGGTCCAAACTTGAGAAGATGGAATTTAAATACTTCATGAAATTCATGTTTTGGAATCCGTTACCGAGTTTTTTTCCCTTTGTACACTAGTTTGTTGCAATCTAGAGGTGTTTCTTTGTCTGTCGTTTTTTGTGTAATTGGAAGTAAAACTTGAGCTTTTGTACTTCGGTCTTTCCTCTATGCATTAATACATAACTTATGAGATTAAAAAGATTATTTACGACATTTTGTAAAATTTTTGTTTACTGTATGTATATCAAACCTCAATGGAATTTTCTTTACTTTAATTGGTAGCTTTTTGGTTGTAAGCAATCTAAAATAGTCAAAATGATTGTTCACAATTCAAAAAATGTTTGACAGAATAATTCACTTTCAATTCATTACATTGCTTCACAGCTGTACAAAAACGAATAGAGATGTTGAATATAAATCATAGATATTTTTTAATCTTACGTAAATATATGTATATTGGTATTCTTAATTCAATGATAACTAGCATCCATAACAAATTAGAAAATTTAAAAAAAAGGAAAGAAAGAAAGGAATACTTTTTCTTGTACTTATGTCTTAGTTTTCGTAGACCTAATATCTATGAACAATTACGTTTCCAACTGAGATTCTTTATGATGTTATATAGGTGGTATTTAATAATTTTATTCCTTGCAGAATTGAATACACTGAAGTGCTAAAAATCATGGGACACAGTCTAATATCGTTTAAACAACCTGGAGAATGGCAGCAGTTCGAAGGGGCATGAAGTCGCTAGAAATCCTGTAACGAATATTCAGCCGTGCTTTACAGCCATACATAATCACAAAAATTTTCCTGCTGTAGGATGTAGTGCACAAAGTGATCTTTCAGTTATAATTCATTCATATTCGACGGATGTCATAGCTTATGCTCTAACTGGCCACACCAGTTATGTTCAATATGTATTAATTACTGCCATACAGTCAAAATGACGTTGGGAAAGTTTTCATTGGAATAATTTAAATACAAATGAAACCCCGGTAATGAATTATTCATTTATGGACGTCCTACATAATACACCGCCCCTTTGGATATTTTTATATGGTTATTCAGTTGCTTCTGGCATTTTAATATGTATGTTAAACAACGTTATTGAATTAGCAACATAGCAATTTTTAAGAAGTGAAACATCTCATATTCTTGTGATCTCAACCTAGTGTATAACTGATATATATATATATATATATATAGTTACGTTGATTGGGGGTTCGAAGATTTGATGCCAATCAGTCGCAGATATATTAAGACAGTTCTTTAAGAGCGATGAGAATTGATTGCAGAAAAAACAATCCTTTAAATACAGGATTCAGCAGCAATTTTCACAGAATAAAAAATCAGGAGGTATTCACAGCTTCAATAACACACAGACACAATTATGGCTGTCTATAATTGTATATTACAGATTACGTATATAAAAGATAATTCACAAGCAATCACTTGTTCAACACACAGCCGAAGTAATCACTAATCACTTCAACAGTCAAATCAATACTAACTGATTGTTAGTCGAAACAAGACTGGCTAACTTTCGGCGAGAGAGCATCCTCTATTTATAGCCCTCGCGGATAATACGAGAGAGACCCGCTTGCTTCAAGGTCTTGAAATTAGTGATTTCTCTACTAGTTTCTAGAAGAAGCCAGAGGGTTCCGAACTCTCCAAAAATGGTCACTAAAAATGACGCCAACTTGGCACTATCGCCAAGTTCAAATTGAATCAGCCTTATAACGTAAGAGGGACGGTCATTGCTTGTGAATTTTACAATTTTAACGTAAAATAAATCTAAGTTCGGTAAGTTAAGGTATTACGCATCGAAATACAAATTATTTACACTATTTTACACAAAATTTGTAACAATATATATATATATATATATATATATATTGTAATTATTATCAGATGTAATGGATAACTATAAAAATATGTGTTCTATAATATGGTACTCAAAATAAATCAATGACACCAGAGATGGAATGAGGAGTAAGACCTTTATAGCAGTGCTCCTCAGCCTCTTTTTCACCTCGGACCGATCAACACTTGGAAATTTTGCAGCTTTCCGCTGAAGGGGGAGGCAGAATGGATTATTTACATCCTTAGAAAGTCACACAAAAATGATAGAAATACACCACTGTAAACAAAGTAGAAGCAATTTAGAATTCCTTGTGTGGTCCTGTACCATTTGATCCACAGACTGGTATCGGTCCGCGGCCTGGGGAATTGGGGACTACTTTTTTCATAGTAGTTCCACAACAACGTGGATAAATAATCAACAAACAATTGTAGTGAACCACCTACACACACAAAAAAATTGTATAACGTTAACTGCTTCACAATGGGAAACATATGTGTTTCCCTTTAATATGTTAATTTTATGGAGTATCTGATTACTATAAATATTGATAAACAAAATACATTACATCATTGACTTCAGGTATAAATTATGGCTATGCAATAACAAGGTAACATAATATTTAACGAAATATATAAACTGTAATAATTACTTTAACATGAATTCCCTCTTGATGGTCCAAATTTTTTTCGAATTACTTAATAATTAATTTAATTTAAACTTAGTTTGATGATAATTTCAGTTCCTAACAATATTTTTTTTCGTAAAATAAGTCTCGAATCGTTAAACTAAAATTAAAGATTAAAAAATAAATTTATTTATGAAGTACTTTTACTTTGAGTCGTCTGGTAACAAATTAATATTCATACATAAATGCCTTCTAGGGAAGAATGCCTCTAATTAAACAAAATTTACGTCTCGTAAATGAATCACCTAATTAATCTGAAATCAATGTAACCAAACTCTATTCTCCCCCTCAAAAAAGAAAGGGCAATTTAGTATTAATTAGGGCGTTAAAAACAATTATTATGAAACAATATACACGTACTATTCATAAGAATAGTCATTAACTCACAGAAAGCAAGGATTGGAAAATATTTTTTTTATTTATTTTTTGTCTCCACAAACAATACGCGTTGTAGTGATTATCTGATCATGACATAATTTTTAATGCAGCGATGAATTGCGTTTTTTATCGATTTCCGATTTGTTTTAAAAAAAGTTTCATTTTAAGAAATTTATTTGTTAACTTTAAATCGATTATATTTGTTTCAGATATATAACATTTTTTCTCTAGCCGCTTAAGTTATTCCGTGTATATTTATTTAACATTGCGATCCAATTATATGCTGTGACGAACAGTACCCTTTCTTTAAAAACAAATGACACCATAGTATTAAAAGATGTTAATTTTTTTCCACATTACTGCATTAATTGATTAGAAAGGCCAATTTAGAAAGCCATTATTTATCATTTTTTGAAATAAATATACATTTTGAATTATTTCTAAACTTCTACGATATATTAAGATTTTAATATTGTTTAGCTGTCATAAAAATTTATATTTCTTGAATTATTGACAATAAAACTTTGTATGCAGTTCAACATGCAACTTTTTTGTTGAAATTTAATAATTATTTTGCAACTGATTCTGAAAGGAAACAAAAATTTCTAAAAATATTAATAATACCATTTTTTTTTAAAATCATAACTAGAAATTTCCAATATAAATTCATATTAGCTTTTATAATACCTACAAAAAGCCAACAAAAAATGCTGGAAGTAGAAACTTTTGTTTTAACACAAATTATAGTCTGAGGAAAACGCATTTTATGTTAGTGAAGGCATTTGTTTTATAATACTGAGACTATACTCAAAAAACATTCGGAACCAAGTTTCTCATCCAAGTGCGAGAAATCAAGGTAAAATATATTTTATCATTTCAGGGGAACTAGTGTAATAGGCTTAAATTTTAGAATATTTTTTACAAAATACCAACTACTAAAGGTGTATTGCTTTAATTTTACAGGCGATACTTTTTTCCCTTACAGATATTGTTCATGGCAACTGGCATTCTTTATTTTAGCAGATTTGACATTATTTTTAGCAGATTTTATCGTAGAGTTCATATCTTTCGAATTAATACTTCACAAATAAAATATACTGAATATTCCTCCCTTGATATTGTAATGCTGAGCACATAATTAGAACTTCTGGTCATGTAAAAGGTGACTCATTTATGATATCCTTCAAAGTTTAAATTCGCAGTATGTTAAATACATATACAGTAAGACCCCGCTTAACGCTGTTTCGTTTAGCGCTGTTTCGCGCGGTTTAGCACTCTTTTATTTCAACCCGGGGATTCCCCGAAATTGCTCGCAGCTCTACGGGAATTCCGCTAAATTGTATTGTTCAAAATATGTACATAACATATCCGAAACAGTGTAGTTGTGTTTCTTCTTTGGGGTGGTGCTGTACGGACGCATTTTTATCATTTGAAACATTTGTTGACATTATTGCAAGTATAAATTTATATAATACTATAACGATTAATACAGTGACAAATATTATGATCTTTAGTTTTTATCATGGGTGATAATGAAAAACAAGAAAAGAAAGCAACCAGAAAAAGCATTTCACTGGAAACTAAAATGCAAGTGATTAGATTCTGGTGAACGTCCATCTCAAATTAGTGCTGCATTGAATTTGGCTACTTCAACAAGGTGCCTTTTTGACAAGAAGGCAGAAAATTGGAAACACAGAATAGATTGAATGATCTGACTGACTTAGAATTTTATTTGTTTTTATACGTATATATTTATTTATATTGTTTTTATTTTTTAAAGAAATATATGTTTGGTTTTATTTTTATTAAAAAAAGCATAATTATTAAATTTAATACCTAACCAATTTTCTATCCATCTTCCCTTAACCCCATTATTTACATGTTAAGATAGTCTCGTTTAGCGCTGTTTCGCATTACGCTCTACTTTGATGGAACGTATCCCCCGCGTTAAGCGGGTCTTACTGTATCTTTTATGATGACTAAAACACACACCCTATTTCATTATTTTGATAATTTTTTTGTGTCAAAATACGAAAGTCATCAGAAAGCAAATCTTTCACGCGGCCAATTTATAGCAGGAGATATATGGGGAACGTAAATGTGCATGATGAGTAGTTTGACAGCGTTTTTGTTGTATGATCCATTCAGCATTTCCCAGGTCTTTACTCTGTCCACGTTGTTTTACGCATACTTTTGCTTCCAAATCCTTTTCTTCTGTGAGATTACAAAAAAAAAAAAAAAATCATGGAATCCATGCTCCGTGTTCGAATATCTTGATACTTCTTAATATCCTCAAGTAATCCTACTTATTGTATATTATGTTATGTTTGAATAGTAATGTCTATTTGTGTGTGTAACACAAATCCTTTATAACGAAAGGTTCTCATAACAAACGATTCCATTAAATATCACCAGAGATTAGTAAAAGAAAAACGCGCTTGAAAGTCCACTATACCTGCTCATGGCATTAAACGAAAACAGCCTATTTGCTGAGCCTAATGTAGGGACATTAAAAGTATCAAACATCTTTTGATGTGTATTAATCAAAATATAATTTGCCTGAAATGGTGCATTTTTCTTTGAAAGAACATGAACAAAATATGAAAGCGTATTACAATTCAATTATATTACTTCAGATATATTTTAGAGTTAAAAGACATGATTTTTTTTTCCTATGATAAATATTTTTTTTGTGTGTGTTTTAATCTGTATTATTTTTCTACTAAACAAAATATTTAAAAATTTTAAAACACTAGTATGACAGATGTGCAATTATCATAGAAAGTTATCTGAACAAATAGTTCGGAAGACTGAATTATGCATATTAGATTAAATTCATCCCAGATTGAATGCTGATGTGTGCAGTATGTTTACACTAGGCAGAATTTATGAATGCTCCATTCAATATAAGTTATGAGGAAACCATATGAATTAACTTTACGTCCCTTAGCTTGCAGAAGCCCAGTTATAATATATCGCTTGAATTTGTTATGAATATAAAGGGATACAGAGATAGAAATTATTTCTGATTTATTTGAGGCATAAAATATTAATGCTTATATTATTCCACTCTCGATATATAATTTACATTATCCGATCTTAAATCAATTTACAAGAGTAAAATCGCAATGAAAAGAATATTTATTAATGCAAAGAAGTGGCACAGTTATATTTATCAAATGTAAAAAAGTGCTATGTTAACTACAAAAACATTAAATATCACAAGAAATCAAATTATGATTGCTTAATTGATTATAGATAAATGTTATTTTTCAAGCAAGATGAAGTCTACTGGCAACAGATGTCATATTTTTTAATCTCAGTAAGTCTAATGTATTAAAGTTTCGAATAATGTGATTATGTTTTATCGTTTTTTCGTTTTTTTTGGGGGGGTAGGGGTTTTTTTTTGTGTGTGGATCATTTTATTCCAATAATGTTTTAAGAAACGTTTAATTGTCACATTATGTATTTTTTTTTTCAAATTTTGTTTATATTGAGAAAAGCAGGTGTGTTGGAGATATCTCCATAAAACAACTGTATTTTAGATTATATCAACAGCTTTAAAATTAAAAACATAAGTGATCACGTATGTCCTAAATTTAATTTTTAAAGAGGAATTCCGTATTCAAATATGTAAAACATGGCATGCTTTTTAAAATAATTTTTAAATTTATATATATATATATATATATATATCTCCCCCGGGGGGGGGCTAATGAACTTGTTTCTAAAACAAAACTTCCTACTTACCTTTTAACATTTATTTTGGATAATATATTCGAATCTTAAATTAAACAGCAAATTATTTCTCAGAAAAGATAATCCAAACATAACGATTTCAATCCTAGCTGATAAATTTTTATGGTCTTTGTATGTACGCTCACACGCTTTACTTCTTAATTGAAAACATAAACTAAAAAATGACGATTTAGAAGTTCTGGGAATATTATGCAGTCCAATTAATATTTTCGGAACACTTAGCCTAGATTTCACTCATTGAAAAGAAGTGTCGAAAGTTCGCTAAATAAAACTGTGTTTTTGCACAAAGTTCTCGATGCTGACTTCGAATTATCACATGTATATAAATATATATAAATGTTCATGTACCTTTGGTCTGAAATAAATGTATAAACTGTGTATTTATAACTTGAGAATGGCTATTATATACAAATTTGCAACGAATTAATGAAATTTAGATATGTTTCATTGTAAAGCCTTTTTCATAAAGTATATGAAAATGTTTTATCTTTTTTACTTTATGTTAGTTCTTCGTGAAAATTAAGAAAATAACATTTTAAGTAAATTTTTCTTTAACATTTCAAGTCGGTGATATAATTACAATAAATAAATCACATGTGCTTTCAATCAATGTAACTGTATTTTATCATAGAATAGTTATTTTTCAGTTTTTATTTAATAATTTTAGTCTTACATTTTTAACTATTTTTTTTTAAATCTAAAAGATTTGTAGTCAGAAGAAATGTACTTTGAAGGAAGAAATGATGGTGAACGACATATTTTAAAAGAGCAGACAGCTTTATGCTATTTTTGTGCAGAAACTAAATATTAGGAAGACATAGAAAACCTTCTAGCGAAAGTGCAAAGATCTTATGTCAACGCAAAGAACATGTCGTAATAGAAGACATTTGTAAAAATAGGAAATGTGTCGAAAAACTACCTTTTTTTTTTTTTTTTTTGCTTTTACCATGATGCAGAGCAAAAAAATAATAATAAATACTCAACTCATATATAATTATCACACATATAACTCTTTCAGATAATTTTTAGATTGATTTTTAATATAAAAATAATGCTTCATGTATAATGCATGTTTATTTAATATTCCTTAAAATTAGTTTCTATACAAAGTTAGGAAAAAAAATAATTTAAAATTTTATCATCCAAAATTTAAGAAATTGTAATACCCAGAGGAAAGTGATAATAACTTATACACGATTACTTTCACTTCAAATATAATCCTAATATGAAACGAAACACAGCAAAAATATTAATAAATTGTAATAATATTCTTACTAAAAAAATAACATACACTTCATTTTATGTGGTGACGTAGTAGACTTTATAAAGAAGAGAAGTTTAATTAACCTGTATAATTGGTCTTAGATTTTCTTATTTAGAAAAAAGTGAAAGAAAGCTATTATTCAATATGTACATATGAAAAGTATTTAAGTGTTATATAGTTCCAGGGCTCTTCAGATGGCCTTGGCGAGTTTTAGAAGCGGTCACCTGCGTGGTGTGACCTTTGTGACGGGGGTAAAATCTTTCTTTACCTGTCCCTGCTTCCCCTGCTCATCTTCTGGACTGCTGGGGTATTTCCCTGTGACAGTTGTTTGAAGATCATTACTTGGTGTGTAACATTATTATGCAGAAAAGTCAAATGAATTTGGTGCATGTGCTTTCTGCTCCAAGGGGATTTAAAACAACAACAATTGTTATATTTTTATTATCTAAATTTCCCCAGTACTCATCTTAGCTTCAAATACTTCTAAATCATTAAAACATGTTTTTATATACTTAATAAAAGAATCCAAATTTTTATTTATAATTTTTTAATAAAATTTTAACTACATTAGAGAAACATAACTGATTTTTGAAGAAATTAAAGTTTTTCGCGTTAAGGAAAATTATTATTCGATTTTTATATGTTTATAATACAGCTAGACAAAGAAACACTGTGGATGTCGATAGTGCAATGAGCTAAATTCATGTGACGTCAAAATCACATGATAAAAAAGAAACGTGTTTTCAGCAAATCAATTCTTAAATCCATATGAATGTCACTGTCACATGAAAAAAAACAAGGATGGTCTTCCCGCTAATCAAATCTATGTTGCTAAATTTTCCTCTTTACAAAAGCTTTCTTTTAAAATGCACATATTTTTCTACAAAAATAACCCCTATAGGAAAGTTAAGTGCACCTGATTTAAAAGAACATGTATAAAATACAATTTTTTTTTTATTTTAGTACTAAGGGGATACAGTACGATACAATTAATAAAAATCGGTCAAAAAATCAAATCTGATTTTTTTTTTACATTAAATTATAATTTTATATATTTTTCAATAATATTACAAAATTTGAAAGCACTGAAATTAAAAAAAAATCGCAGAATTATGATAACTTTTGCGTTTGTTTTTATTCACATCTCATTGGAAAAACAAAACTTTAAAACTGATTTATCTCGGAAAGAAAAGTAACTAGTTAGTCTTCATTTAAATTGCTATGGGTTTTTTTCTATTACGCTAAATGGTTTAATATTTTTTCTGATTATTTCTAATTATACATTAAGCATTTAAAAATCACAAGGAAATGCTTATTTTTTTTAAAAAAAATAATAAAAAAATTGAATTTAAAATGTATACATTGTTTAGGTAATTTTCAATAATCATTCCTAGAAAGAATGATTATATACGAATACCAATCATATTATCACAAAATACATGCTAACTTTTGTTATACACAGTTTGACGTACTTATAAACGAAATTTCTTGCATGTACATCTTTTTTTCTAGGAGGAATATCATTTTAAAATCAGTTCATAATGTTCCCCCTTAAAATTAAATGAGTAGCTTTTTATCAAATAGAAAAAAAAAGGTAATAGTTAGTTTAATGGCAGTTTTGAATTCAATGGAGAACATGTGTTTGCTTTTATCATGTGACCGTCATAAGTTCTGCCCATTGAACAGTTCACAAGTCCTTCACCAAAATTCATTTAATGATGCCTTGTAGGTTGAAAGACATCTCTTATTGGCAACTAGAATTTGAATGGATATTTGATAGCGATGAGCCCATTATAATTGCAAGCTGTATAATATGATTGTACAATGTAAGAGCCATAGATATAATTTATCTGTTATTCTGGGTGTGTGATTCATCACATGAATACTCCTATGCTGTAGATCATCGATCCTACCTTCACAAAGCAATGGCCGGAGTTTGATCTAAACCACAGAACACACTCCAACCATTACTAATATTATTAACATGAAGGTTTGTGTGGATGTTTGGTACTTTTTCACGCAAAAACAACTGAATGGATTTTAAAGAATCTTAGCAATAATATAGCATCAGTTATACATCAGAATAACACATAAGTTATAATTTATAAATATATTGTGTGAAGTGTCCAAAATTTATCGATAATTCTCAAGTAAGTAGGAAAAAATTCTGCCATCTGTAAAAAAGCCCGCACAGCATATATCTATCTTTTAGGTGTGAAGTAAAACTTGGCATTTGTTTTGTCTGCGCCAGGCACCAGGAACTGCGAAAGCTTGAACAGGCGGAGTGAGGGATTGACTACACAATTTTAACATAACATAAATACTACCAAAAGTAATATTAACGTATTCCAACACTTCCAGATATAAATTATTGATACTATTTTAAATTACCCGGCTACTTGCGAAAACTTTTTTTTAAAAAAGATGGAAATATGGGAATTTTTTTGTGATTTTTAGATTTAAATATTGTAATTTAAGGAAAAATATCTAAAATTGAAAACAGAAAAAAAAATTATTATTAATAAAATGGCAAAAAAAAAACAGTGAAAATGTAAAAAAATAAATAAATAAATAAACGGGGAACGCTTTGTACAAAAATGTTATGAACAAATTCTCAATTTTTCAATTTTGATGTGTTGTTTTGCTATCCATGTTTGAAATGACCTTCAGGATAAGAGTTATTTTAATTTTTACAAAAACTAGAAAACTTTATATTAGTCATTATATGAAATTGCTTAAAAAAACAGTGATTATATTCTCATACAGGACTGTAAATTTTGAAATAAAACAATGATTGATAAATCTGATAGTCAAAACACTTTTACTGTTATGCAGAACATACACAAAAAATTTCAGAGAACTATTTTCAAAACATTTTGAGCAATCGCTGTTCCCGTTTGAGCTTTTCGAAAAAAAATCATATTTCGAGTAAAACGCATTTTAAAGTTTGACATCTTGTGTTAAGTTATGGCATCTGCTTTTACTAAAACACTTGTAAATTTTGTTCTAGTGAATGGGAAATAAAAACGTGGTATTTTTTATTAAGCTAGTAAGATGGCCTATAAAATAAAATAAAAAAATTGTCAATTTTTGAAAAAAATCATGATTTTAGAGTAGTCGGATACCTTAAGCGTTCATTACACAAAATTTGTAACAATGTGTTACTTTTACTGAACAGAGATTAGCTTAGAAAGGTGTTTTCAAAAATTGACCCACAAGAGAGTTACGGGATAAAAAACGGGGATATAACGGGAGAGTTATAGATAAAAAAAATCCTTTGTATTAGCTGTAAAATCTAGACTTAAAATTTAACAAACAGGGTTTTTTTTTTATTCAGCTGAGATATACAAAATTACTTTTTTTGTTTGTTTAATTTGCAATTCATGTAAAATGAACTCATTAAAAATTTCTTCATCTTTAAATCTGTTTTGTTTAATTTTTCAATTCACCCGTGCGAAGAACGAGTATAACAGCAAGTAAACAATAATTTGATATTATGTTATTCTACAATTTATCCAATAACTATTGTAACATATAGATTGTGTGTGTGTGTGATAGGAGTATCTTTCTAACACGAGAGGATGTATTCAAATAAACCAAAAGCTTATGAAAAAAAAAATAGTCGAAATTCCAAGTGAAAAAACTACTCAAAAGCATTATTAAAAACTTACTGAAAACATTACGCATTTGTGTTTCATTTATTTTGCATTGTTTATATATAAACACACGAGTGTAAAAAATGTTTAGAGCAGATCAACGGTAGCCCAAATTGCAATAATGCAAATTTAAAATTTTGCATTGCATATAATTTAACATATTGTGTTTATTTCCCCCAAATCATGGACGTGCTTGTTTAGTTAAGTTCGCTTTCAAAATAAAGACAGTTTGGATGTACCTTGTACTTTTAAAGGAATCTGAAAGACCAAGTCTATATTTTTAACTAATTTCTAACTCTTCAAGCCTATCCGCCATAAAATACAAAGACTTTAAAACATCCGATATATTTTATTTCAACAATTTTTCGATTTTAATTAGTGTTTTATCAGAGAGAAAAAGTTTACATCTTCTTAATATATTATGTTATAGTGGCATTTGGATAATAGAATAAGTTTTTGTTGTGTGTGTATTTTAGAATTTATTAAGAAAGTGCTTGCTGCACAACAGTTTTCCTAACAGGCAGTGGCTAATTATAAAATAATTTTTTGTTCACTCTATAAATTCTCGGAACATTATATATATTAAACAAATTACGCTTTACAATTAAACTCCTGGTTTAGAAGTGCAACAATGGATATTTTTTCTACATTATTAATGCCTTTGAATAAGATTGAATGATCCTAGATTTTTTTATCAGTATTCGTCCTCCGCCCAAAAAAATGCATCTATCAATTTCAACTTAATTGACACTTACATGAACACATATTTATAAAAAGTGAATTAAAAATTCATTTAATTGCTTCTTTACTCTCCTACACGTAATGAATTCTCTCATTAAAGTATTACAAAATAATTAATTACATTATTTTCCTTATGATAAGGTGATACATTATCCCAAAATCTTTTTAAGTATATTAAAAGATAATCACGTATAGAGTAAAACAATTAAGATTTAATTATAGTAAGATGCTTGTTATTGCTATCTCAAGGCAATTATGCATCATTACTAACAATGTGTCCGGAGAGAACCATCTTATAGCGGAGAAAGTTATTATAACATCAAGGCTCGCACATTTGTTAAAAGATAAATCTATTAACCGTATTTTACATATTTAATGCATATACTCAATGTTATTTTACTTCTTGCTCAAAACTAAATATTTTTCTATCTGTATCATAAAATTAAGCATTGTAAATTATTTTTTTTTAAAGTGAATTATCAATACAAGTTTTAAACTGTAGATATGTCATTTTTTTGTGATTAATATTTAAATGTATTCATAGTATATTTTATATGTGTTGTGTCATGCTAAATGCAGAAGCAAAGTAATTATTAGTTCATATTATTTTTTAATTTTAAATTAATTTTTTTAGTCTTCAAGACTAAGCTAATACAATAATACGGGTAAGCCATTGAATTTTATAATTGCTTTCGTAATTTATGTATGTAAGATTCACTGGAGAAGTTTGATTATACTAGTCTTCAGATTTTTTTTTAATTAACTTTTTTTTTAAGGTCAGTAAAACCAATGAATACTTATAAACTAAAAAAAACATTTGATTTAAAGATTAAATTTAATTATAGGCTAATTTCAGTTAAATGTTAGGAAAAGCGAGCTAAAGAAAATGGTGTGTAAATGCAAGGTATACCAAAACGCACAAAATGTAATAAAATAAAAATCCTATTTAATATGAAAATAAAATATGAACTAGAGAAAACATGGGTATGTAGGAATTGATCGAAATAACTTGTCCAAAATAGACACATACAAAGAAAAAGGAAATTAACAAATAAATTTTAAAAAATAAACAAGCATGCGTTTAAAATATGTTGTCCAAAATAGGAGACTTTTTTATTGAAAATTTGATACGGAAGTTTTATAATACAGAGTATTATAAATATAGAATTCAGTTACATATCGACGAGTTTTGATTTTTTTTTAATTTGCATTAATTTAAGTTTTAACTTATAATATTGGTTAATCATTAATTATTTGTAGAAACATCATCATTAATTGATAATTCATTTTTGCTGCTTTGAATTTTGGAAAAGAAATACTTATTTGAATAGTAATTCCTCATTCTTTGTAGATAAAAAAATACTCGGTGATTTCAGCAACCAAGCCATATTCTAACTTTCAAGGAATCCAACAAATTAATCCAATTAGAACTTGCATTAAAATATTTTCCCTCTGCCTTGTATAATGCCCAATAGCATCACGTGTTCTTTGAGAATGCCCAACAAAGAAACCCCAAGTTTTCCCTTATTAAAATTGGAACTCTAGCATCGAAAATCTAAGTTAAAAGTCACGTAGGGGAAGTTTTCCAAGAAATTTATTTAACTGCAGGAAAATCAAAACGTTCATTTCGAATGACAAATCTCGCTCGGAAAAAGAAGCACAAAAGAAACACACAATAAAAAAGGCTTAAGAAAATTCCTCGCGATAACTTTAATTAAATACTTTGAGGATTCTTTCCACTCAAAACTAGTTGGGGAAACTTTTCCCCCGACGACGAGTAAAATATCGAGCAAAGGAGGACGAAAAAGAAATAATTAAAGCTTCTAAATTAGAGGAACTCGGGGAGATTTTACTGACAACTATTTTTAAATGTCAGTTTTTGAGAGCTCCGTGTTCAAATTTGACCTGTTTTCGAACGTTTAGAAGTAAGGGAATGGCCTTTAGACTGCTATCTTTTGTTGTTTCATGTCAAGGCAGCCTTCAGAAAGAAGATATTGTAGTGCGTTAAATGCCGGTGATTTTTTTAAGAAGCTACAGGCACTTAAAAAGATTTATTTTTGAAAAAAAAAATTAATGCTATCAAATATTTGAAACTATTTTATTTGAAATGTTGGAACATTGAATCTGGATTGCGTGCTTTTTTTTCATGACGTCGATATGTAGGATTTTAATTTTTCAGGAAAGTGAAAGCGATCCAGGGCTTAATACTTTGAGCATAATTATTTGTTTCTTTTTATGTTTAAACTCGTTTTTAATGATACTTTGCAAAGACACCGATTTTTCGAGTCATTTTAATGCAACCAAAGTAGTCTCATGAAGTAATCACTTTTCTTTTTTCGTGTTTTAAAATGTGTTTGTGTATAAAACTTTCCTATAATAGTTTCATGTTTTTAATGATTAGATTATATATATTTCTTCTCTCACTTTTCAAACAAAATAAAATTTTTATTTTCCTTTGAATTTAAAATATTTATTATTACTAAAATTAGAATTTACTTTAAAAAAAAATTAACTTTTCAAGTGTTGCACTATGGGATGGACAGTTTTTTTTTTTTTTTTTAATTTACCTTAATAAATTACATACAACTGCAAAATTATTTAAAAGTTTAAAAAAGTTATTTCTTTGCTTGGTTTCAGTTTAAGGGGCTAAACAGTACCCTTTTTCAAAAAAAAAAAAATGTTTGGAGACAGAAGCAGTATAAAAATAATTGTGTTTTATATTTACATTATATTATTCAGTCGATTCTGAAGATAAAAATTCAGTTTGACCAGCCATTATTTTACAATAATTTTAATGAATCGAGAAATTTTAAAGTTTTACAATCTTTTATGAAATGATCAGTTTTTAAAATATTTATAGTAATTTTAAGGGATTTATATTTCCTGGATTATTTCAAGCAAAAGTTGGTATGCATTTGAATATCTGTTCCTCTATTGATTTTTAATAATTTTTTTTTCTAGCTAAACCTGGAAAAAACACGAAATTTTAAAATATTAACTTAAGCAATTTTGAAAAAAATAACTAGAGATCTCAAACCTGAATCTATACTAACTTCAAAATAATATACCTTTGGGAGTATATACAAAAAAATTTCAAGACTCTATCTTGAACAGGAAAAAAAAATCCTTAGATAAGAATACAAATATATCTTCGAAATTATATAAATCTGAGATAGACACATTTAAAAATTGTAAGTTCATAAAGAAAAATCTAATAATGACTGTAAAACTCTAATTTTAACATGCTTTTCCGTCTCTTAAGTTCTACATTAAAACACATTTTTAAGTAGAAATAATTTTTTGATTCATTCTTTTTTGCATAAAATTGATAGTAATTGTTACAACAACAGAATATTCAGGCTAATCTTAACAGAATATTTTCACAAAGGTTTTGAAATATAATGCATTTAAGTACAAAATAATAATGATACTAACTAAAGATAAAAATCACCAGGTTTTTACATAATTTTTTTTAAAGTTTAAATTGGTGTAGTTTAGCAAGCTTGAGTTTTTGAGTTGCGCAATTTTAAAATATATTGAACTTCAGTACTACAATATGTTTCCTATAACGTAGTATGGTACATAATGGAAATATTCAGTTTTACCTGCAATACTTGTATTTAGAATGCTTGCATTTGGGAAATTCCAATTAGACTTCAGTGCATTCAATCTCCTCCATTAATATTGTTTCTCATTATAATTTGGGGACGTTTTGGTCGTAGAATTTAAATTCAACAGGAAAAAATTTATGATAAAGCTTCTCATTTACATAAATAATTTGTAAGATCAAAGATTGTCCTTGAAGTCAATCTAATTAAGTAACTATGAGAGAACTAAAAAAAACCCAAAACATTATCAAACAGAAATAATGTATTAAATCAGTACTTCTCAAACTTTCAACATTTACGACCCAATATTCAATCAGAATTTTCATCGCGCCTCCCTTCCACAGAATAACAAAGTTTTGAATTCAATAATATTACACTTTGATGCTAAAGGTACAATACGATTTTAACCTCTTAAGTGTCATTGTCGCATATATATAAGTCTCACACAGTTAAAACGTTAATTATCCTGGACATATATATATATATATACGTCGTTCCTAAGAATGATCATTTCTGATTACTGCTATTCATAAAATTATTCCGAAGGTTTTAGAATACAATAAAAATACTTTGACAATGTTTGCGAATGATTTATTTATTTCAGAGTATTTGCTTATTTTTATTGTTTTTCTTCCAACTCAATACATTACATACGCATGCCTACGTGGCATTGGGGAGCGAATCACGTAACCTTTAATATATGCATTTAAAGGATTAATTGAAAACAGTACAAATTATTAAGATAATAGTTTATTTTTGAACATTTTTTTACATATAAGAAGCGCATGGGGTCACTGGTGATTATTAAACTTGTTCTTAACTTTAAATTGTAAAATTGATTGCAAAATACATTGTGCAGTACTGATACATTTATATAAGTGTGTTATATCAGTGTAAATGTGTATTTTACTTTTTATTATGTCAGAAAGTCTTTTTTTTGCTTACTTTCAGTAAATTAATAGCTTTTTTAAATAATCTTTTGTTTTTGACTTTTCAATATGCCCGTGCCCCCATCTTAGAGTTATCCCGCTCCCCCTAGGGGGGAGAGCCCCACAGTTTGAGAAACGCTGTTTTAGAGAATATTGAAATTAACAACAATTTCACACTGAAAGAGTCGATTGTGGGTTAAAATATAAATGTTAACCCATTGACTTTGCACTTAAATGCGTATGCAATTGATCTAAAAATCACTTTTGAAAATTCTGAATATTTTAGATAGAAACACGTTAATGGCTACAAATTGCATAAATTCAACCAAAAGAGAATTTTGATTGTAATTTTGTATGCTTGCTACTGAACGCATTAATTCTCCGCCACGTGTACCCTAATATGATTGTTAGTATGCACATTAGTTCATATTTCTTCTAAATTAAGAGTTATATGTGTGGGAGTATGTATTGCATTGCCAAACGGTTTTACTTCTATTTCCTTTAGAATACTATGCAGCACACTATTTTATCATTTAAAAGCGTTTTATCTGCAGATGATATATTTTGTAATGTAGCCCATGTTTGTGTCTACAGTGTTGAGGAAAAGGGTGTGTTCCTTAGAGTACGCTCTGGAAAGAGTACACTAGCAACTGTGCACTCTCACTTCTATTCAGTACTTATTCAGGAAATATAGCGATTTTTCTTCTTTTCAATTATCATTTGATGCCCAGTGATGTAATTGAAAATACACATATATAGAAAATATTTTAATGTTTTTAAAACACTTCATTGCACTTTTCATGATAGAGATTGCGAATAATATATATGAGGCTTCCCCTTCCAGATACATTCTATAATGCATTTTTGAAGTATAAATAAATCACACAAATATATATAGATCTAAACAGCTTTGACATTTAAAGTCATCAGTTAGTTTAAGTACCAAAAAACTACTTGGCGATCTCTAAGCGTCATATGATTTGAATTCATTCTCACTAATTAGGGAAGTTTTTGATTAATACAGTCAGAACACAATTTAACTACTTTATGTGGACCGACATTTTATTCCTTATTTTGGAGTTATTCGTAATATCGGGATCCAAACAAAGGTAATTTTTTTTTTTTTTTGGATTTACCTTTTAGAAGTTCTACAATAAGCAACTACAAAAAATATATGTTATAAGAAATTCAACACACTGTATTCAGTGTTGCTAAAAATACTTTTAGAGAACTTTATTACCCACCAATTGAAATTTCATACTGGATAACAGATGGGTGAAAATCATTTTGATGCCTGGACTCGAAGAAGTTTTTTTTTTTGACTTAATGCAGAGAAGAAAATAAGCGTCATTTACATGCTGCTGGATGAGAGAGGTATGTCTTTACTCATTTTATATAAATAATGTAAACCTTTAGAAAATGTAACGTTTTTATAGGAGCTTCGAAAATGAATTTCCAGACATGTTTAAAACTAACAAAATAGGATGCACTCATGACTCATCTGCACCTGTAATGCTTAGTAATAGGGCACACGTCAACGCTTGTTGCTTACAGGAACGGTATTTTTCTGTTCCAGACAAACGGGATATGTCATTTAAAACCAAATTCTATTTTTTTTCTAATCCAAAGTAATTGAAAATATTTCGGGGGGGGGGTACCATTATTCTTTAACCCTTTAACGGCTAAGGGAAAAGCTACGAGATTCGTTTCCCAGTTTCATTGCTTTTCTCACAGGATCACGTGGTTATGCAGTGTAATGGAGGAAATAGCACACCAAAAAGTAAATTATTCTTTGAAATGCGCAAACACCTTGAAAGCATTGTTTGAGTATTTTTTTTTTTTTTTTCGCATTCCGAATTCTACGGAATATTTTTACTGATAGCACAGTACAAAGAAAATAATCATATTTCGGGAGTATTGATATAAATATATATGTCCGCGGTTCACAAAGCACTAGTTTTGCAAGACGGATATATAAGCCCGCGGCACTTAAGGGGTTAAATAATAGTTTTTTTTGCATTTTAATGAGGGAAAAAGAAAAATTCGTGAAATCGCAAAAAATCGGTAAGTCAAGTATGACTGTATATCCGAAATTTTTGAATTTTTCTTGCACTAGAATTTCAATTGGCTGTAAATATAACGTATATCAATTAAAGTATAAAAAGTTAGCCCTGGGTAATTATTTCTTTACGTGTTTCCACAGCGCACCATTATAGAAGATTGCATAAAGATCCAATTAAGAATATCAAAGCTGCAATAAAAATTAAATCATCCAATCACGATGAGTGCCGAAATCTTGTCTACACACTTTCGCCGATCCACCTGGGTAGAAACAAGCTTTTCATTTATTAAACACAGCGAAATTAGATCTTTAAACTCTTCCCCCTTTTAACTTCTAGCCGTCATCATTCGAAAAGCGAACAACTTCCTCTGTTCAGGTGCAAATGCCTCCCCCTGAGCACATTGTTCACTCATCGAGACCAGACTGAAGTACCCCTGCCTGATGGAGAGTAAGTAAATATCCTCTCAATTACGAAGCAGATTTCGAACAAAAGAACGTTTTGAATAACGCCCTCACAATAGCGAATCATTTTATGATGCAGATATGCTCATTCCTATGCTAATGCAGTCACCGTTAAAGATAGAGCGTAAGGAAACTGGATTCTGCAGTGAAACCGAACAGGCTTAATCGAGAGATTTGTAAGTATGAGTTGATGCGAGTGTGGTGATTGCATTCTTGGAGAGTTTGGAGAGTGGGTTGGGGAAATTAAGAAAGAATTGTACAATGAATAAATATTTTAACCATTAGGTATTCATGCTGTGAGAGCTCTTGTTAAGTAGGGTATGCAAATGATTGGTTCATTTGGAGTATGAAATTGAGTTTTTGGAATGGAGTAGATTTATGTGTCTTCCACATGTTCCCAAATGGAAGTAGATGATTCAAAGATACACTTTTTAGATAACTTCAAGAATATTTCGTTTTATGAGTTAGCTCTTTTTGCAAATTCCGTTTCTGAAAAGTAAGTTTGAATAAAGAATTTTTTACTACATAGTTACAATTTTTTAAAGGTAGGATTGCAGCTTAAATTGTAGTCAGAAAATAAAAATAATATATATATATATAAGTCATATGCTTTAACAGAAAAACAACTAAAATTACTGTAAATATAATGTATTATTTCTCAAGTATATGTTTAAGTAACTGATTATTTTCATTTCAAATATATATATATATATATACAAAAAAAAAAAAAAAATAGCATATGTGAAGAAATTAGAAATAAATTTAAAAATTGTTCCTAATTATTCCTAAATTAATTATAAATATTATTGTAATCATTCTACAAAAATATACAAAATATGAAATTCACCTTTATGTATATATATATATATATATATATAAAAAATAAAAGTGATATATTGTATATATATATATATATATATATTGTATACATTAAGTAGAATGTAAAGTAAACAACGGTGGTTATAAATGACCCCAATTTTCAGATATTATGATACAAAAAATTCACATTAAGTGCACTAGCTAACTATTAAATATAGTTAACAACTAATTTTAATTAATATGATTAAATGGGCAAAATGTATTGAAACTTCAACATCAAAGTATGGATTATGTACCTATGTACAGCGGTAATTGGTTTGTCAATGTGCACGTTCTTCTTCTTCAATAAGGATCAACAGCCAAGGGTGAGTCCTTGCTTACTCTTTAAGTCTTTTCGAGGCATCTGTAACTTCAACTGCAGTTTCCTCTTTAAAAAAAAAAAAAATCCCAACCTTTAAAATATTAAGATTTTTTTTTCAATACAATCATGTTCTCTTACCGGGGTCTACCGCTTGGTCTATTTCTCATGGGCTTTGCCAGACAGATTTTCATGCAGTAACACAACCTTCGTTCTTTCCTTTAACCAGATGATCAGCCTATTTAATTATCTATAATTTGACGAACTTTACAATATCAGTTCGCTTGTAAATTTTACAGAGTTCTCAATTAAAACTTTTCTCCATGATCCATTAACTTGGATCTCACCAAGAATGCAACGTATGATCTTTCTCGCGAAAATTCTAAAAGCTTCTTCATCACGTAAAGTAAATGCATAAGTCTCTGATGCATAAATCAGGATAGATCTTATAAGACTTTTGCAAAGAAGCAATTTAGATTACTTTAGACATAAGTAGAGTAAATAAAAATTATGGAGTAAATAAAATACTATAATCTACTTATAATTTTAGGTGCAAAAAATGCAACTATAGGATATCAATTTTCTTACATTATATCACATCTATTTAAGAATGATGCAAATCATGTGATAATAATTTTAAAATTTATATATAAATATATATATATATATATATTAATTTTAAAATTGTCGCTCATGATTAAATAATTTTAAAATGCATATTTAAGGATTCTCTGTTTCTCTCTCTCTCTCTCTCTATATATATATATATACAGAGACAGACAGAGAAACAGAATAAAGACAAATGAGGTCCTTCCTTCAGAAGATTGAAATAAGAATTTAAAACGAAATGTTTTGAAATTTAACTATCAGAGAGATTAAAGAATCTAATTTGTTTTAATCTCCTTTCTTTCATAGGGCATAATGTTTTAAATGTACTTCTAATGGTTTGCAACTTGTCCCTCAAAATATAAATCTTTTTAGTAATAAAACCATTCACACACATTTTGTTTTATCCTTTTTGACAATTCTCCTTTGCCTTAAAAGCAAAAGTTTCAACATGAACCGTAAGTCGCCTTTTAATAAGGTTTTTAAAGTGAAAACAGCCCACTTCTACTAATACCCCTAGAAATGAGAACGAAACTTGAATCAACCTTCCAGGAAAAACATTTAGAATGAAATTAATGACCAAACTGAATCGATTTCTTTTCGGTTCGCTACACTTAAACACCATTAACAACAACCTCTCGGTGTCATTCTGTTTCGTTTCTATTTCCTAAAAATAAACCCATAAAGAATTGATGAAATCTTAAGCACCGTGTTTTGAGAACAAAACCAAAAGGAAAAAAAAAAAAAAAAAAGGGGAAAACCCTAGGGAAAAAAATATAAATAAGGCAAACGGAAACAATGAGGGGAGGGCATAAAACAGGAAATCATGAAACAGAACAGGAAAAAGAGAAGCAAAAATGTGATCGTGGAGAAAATGTTATTGGAAAACGAAAGGGCTGGGAGCCTTCGCAGAAACAGCTGGGCCAGAGGATGCAAGCTGTTTCCTAGAAGGTTACTATTAAGGGAGAAGGAAGATTTCGAGTGGAAATAAAATTTAAAGTAACGAAGCTTGGGTGAAGTATTTGTAAAGCAGGGCACATAATGCCGGTTTCTTACGAAATGTATTTGGGAATTCAGGAATTAAAGCATGATAAAGAACTTAATAT